>CBVK0100352044.1:0-21630 GCA_900067695.1 Picea abies
CAATATTAGGGCTTAACAGACCCCCGACAAACTCTGGAAGTTTGATTTTCTGCAACTCTTGAGTGATGTCTTCAGGTGGAAGTCCTCCCCCTGAATCCCTTGATGCTTCTGGATTACTCATTCTAGATGGTGGGGGTTCCACTTCATTCCTTGCTGGTTGGTGCCCTTTTAAAGTCTCATTAATAGCTTCTAATGAGCATAGTATGAGAGCTAGTTCGGGCGATGGTGCTGGTGGTGTTGATGGCGTTGGTGGTGTCGATGGTGCCCATGGCGACGCTCCCTTGCCTCGAACCCTACGGGTCCTGGCCATCTTGTATGACTTAACCTACATCCCCAAAGTTATCAGGGTGAGTTCCAGGACATTTCAAATTGGTGCTACTTAAACTTAGAAACAGGGTTAGGCGTAAGTTTTCTTTACTTGTCTGTAAACAGACATTAATCCATCAGGGGAATTGGCTCGGTTTTGGGTTAGGCTTAAGCATCTAACCTTGGTTAACATCTACTTCAAGATAGACTAACCGTACACTTTAATAACATAGTTGAATTATTATTACACTAATTTAACCCAAATTAGATTTACTTTAATTTAAACTAACTTAACCTTATTTATATGTAAATTATTTATACTAAATATTTAATTTATTTTATATTATTTTTAACGATTTTAAAAACTAAAAAAAAACTAAACAAGCACCCAAGGATTCGGGCATGCATGGGTTCCACGTGCTCGTCATGCCCTCTGCACCTACCATGACTTATCCCTGACTCTGTATCGGGGTTTTGGACTTTTTGCTGTCGCGAAATCCTTACCTCTCCAAACCCCGATTCACGATGGGCTCAGTCTCTATGAGCTAGCCCCTTACTGACTATACCTTGGTCCATACGACTGTGCTCACAATCCTGTTACCATAAACCCTCCCATCGGGATTTTGTGCCCAACTTTCCCGATGGGTCCTTTTCTTCGTTAACCCCTTTTTCTACGAGCTTGGTCCATATGACCGCCCCCGTGAACGTGGCCTTGTATCACCCTATCGGGATTTCGGTGTTTCCGCGTTCGCGATGTCAACGCGCATGCATCCTTAGGATTCCCGATTTCCCGATCCGCGATGCACGTGTGAGCTCTATCGGGTATCACGAAATCATGACTTCTAATGCAACGATTCCTATGTATGAAAAAACCTCGAAATGCCGAATCCCGACTCCTTCAGATCCTCTGACACACATCCCTCCAGTTGAACGGCTCCGACCGTGTTGGGAAATCGCTGATCACGATTTCATTGTGCAAGAGTTTCACGACTCCGGAAACTTCGATATGCCAAACCCTGACTCTTCGGGATCCTCCGACACGTGTCCTCAACGTGAACGGCTCAGATCTCGTCGGGAAATCGTGGATCACGATTTCCTGTTGCACAATTTCTTTACCCTCGAAAACTCCGATGCCCCCAAACATCGACTTGTTAGGATCTCATGCCACACGTCCTCGCTGATGGATAGTTCATAACTCTAGTTGGGATATCTCGAATCGCGACTCCATCATGCGAGTATTCCTTGCCCTCGAAAATCCCGATATCCCGATCCCTCGGTTGGCTGGCAGCTGGCCTCCACTACGCCTCTATCCTCCTCCTCTACTGTGATGACAGATGGCCCCCACTCATTGGGGTTTCGTGGATTGCAAATTCAATGTGCTTAAACATCATGTCCCTGGGATTCCTAATTTTTCGATGGGACAAACGCCGATGGTTTTCAATGGTTTCCACCTGTCCCACAGATGGACGGCTATGATTGTGTCAGGATTTTCCCATGGATTTCCCAACTCTTCCCGGATGACGGACACCTGGCCTCCATTCTGACTCTAGTGGTCCCACCATGCTTATGTCACTATCGGGATATTGCCGATCGCGATTCCCAGCGACGCGATTTCTTTGTCTTCGAAAACCCCGATTTCATGACTCTTCGGGATCTTCCGACATGTGTCACTACTGTTTGGAAGGCTTCGATCGTATCGAAAAATCGTGAATCACGATTTCATTATGCAACGGTTCTACACTCCTAAAATCTCCAATGGTAAAATCCCGACACCTCCCCAGAACGCTGACACGTGTCCTACCAAGATCAACGACTAGGATTCGTTCTCGGGATTTCGAGAACCGCAAGGTCTCGATTCTCAGACTTAACAAAACCCCGATGACTCAGATTTCTCGATGACTCTTCCGGGACTCCTCCTATGCACGCTAGGGCTTAAACCCCGCACAACTTTTCTAGATCTAACGGCTAACAGGATTTCTCCCGAGATCTGACGGCGCAGATCCGTTCTCCCGTGTAACAGACAACTCATCTTTGGGAAAATTGATTAGTTGCACAAAACATTACGTAGTGTTAAAATTGCTCTCTTGGCACGGTTGAAATTTATATGGGTCTATAGTTCATTATTACAATCATCGAGGCTTAATATAGGCAAATAGTTCACACTATTCCTGTGCGGTATAAGTATGCTAAATTTCATTTTTCTGACTGTGCATCGGCAGTTTCCCCCATTTAGGTAAGTTCGAGGTGAAATAGGCCTTTTCAAGGTCCCGCAATTGTCTTTTTGCATTTTATTTAGTATGGTTCATGTAGTCATTGAATCTTACCAGTTTCAAGCCTTCAATAGAAGCTTCCCACGACATTTCATCGGTTTCAGGTGTCTATTCTACCCGAAACTTCATTAACAACATTGCTCAAGAAAAAAACATTAAGCTATGACTTCTCTTTTTCATGCTTAACAGCTTGGATACCACACTGTATCAGTCCTATTTAGTCAAAATGAATGTGTGTTTCTTATAGGTTAAGTGTGGATGGAGTTAATTGTTTGGTATTTTGGCCCTTAGGCCCAGATTTTGAACTAAGACGCTCTGATACCATATGTAATGCCCATATACTTCTAGACATCATTACGTTTCATAAACCTTTTATTTAGTAAACTGAAACAATAAATTTCTAGCATAATATTGATTTTCATAACAACAACTTCAGTAACTAAGATCTATCCACAAATACTGATTACATGGCAGAAAGAAATAAATTAACAAGTACCTGGTTCTGATGCTAATTGCTGTTGCTTCTGTGCCTTGCTACTACCTTCCTGCTACTTGCTACCAGATCAATCCTGCCACAAATAGGATAATAACTACCCAAAACTACTGTCCTCCCTGCCAACTAGGAAAACTACCTAGCTCCAGGATATCTACGGATATCCTGGCCCTCCATGCCCAAAACCTCCAGCAACCCGGTGCCTCCCCGGATAAAATATCAACCAGGAACTCTACTCCTTGCTCACAGTAAGCCAACAGTCCACAAAATACAACAGTACACAGAAAATCGCTGCTCACAGCAAAACACAACTGTCCAGAGGCTCTCTGCTCACGGAAAAGAACAACCGTCCAGAGGCTCTCTGCTCATGGAAAAACACAAACGTCCAGAGGCTCTCTGCTCACGGAAAAACACAACCGTCCAGAGGCTCTCTTCTCATGAAAAAACAAAATAGTCTCCGCCAATACAGCCGGCTCAACAATTACAGTCCACAACATCCATTCCCCCTCTGTCGAATGCTACGCACATCCCCCTCTTCCCGTCCCTTATTCCTCCCTGTCGACTCACGCATTTACTTCACAACCACCCCCATCCTCCGTCCTTCATCCTTTCATTAATATTTTTATCATCTCAGGATTTCTGGGCTCCTCGCCCTGCATACGCCACCCTCTACTGCATACGCAATTCCTGTTATATCATTTCTTTTTTTGATCTCTTAAATTTATGTCATAGATCATTAAATGTGATCTTCAGTTAGATTATTATTACTTAGTTAATCCTCAATTATTTCTTTAATTAAATCTTACTTAATAATCTTTAATCATTTATCCAATTAGGTACGTTACACGGTGCTGGGGATCTTAGTGATTCTGAAAGTGAAAATGAGGTTGAACATGAAGGAGAGGAGGTCACAGCAGAAGATGCAACAAACAAACACATGATTAGGGCTATTGCAAGGATGGGTGCTAAGGCAAAAATGGATATTCTAGTATATGAGGGAAACCTGGATGCCAAAGAGATTCTAGATTGGATTAGAGCTCTGGACACATATTTTGACTATGAAGATGTCAAGGAAGACAAAAAGGTCAAACATGCTATCACAAGACTAAAAGGACATTCAACAATGTGGTGGGATGAGATACAAGCTGACAGACGCTGCAAAGGCAAGAAAAAAATTAAGAGTTGGGATAGGATGATCACAAAGATGAAGGCAAAATTCATTCCCAGGGATTACTAGATTACTCTTTTTCGAAGAATGAAAAATTTGAGACAGAAACTGATGATAGTAAAGGAATATACTGAAGAATTCTATAGGATGAACATCAAGGCAGGTCATCATGAAAATGATGATGAAAAATTTGCCAGGTACATGAATGGTCTGAGATATGACATTTAGGATGAGATGAGCATGATGACCATTTGAAAGGTGGAAGATGCTTATCAGATGGCTCTAAAGGCTGAAGAGAAGATGAGATGAACATAAGGTCAAAGAGGCTGAGGCAGAAGTCAAGCCAGAGGAAAATCAGTTGCCCAAGATAGAAATCAGAAACCAAAAGAGGACTGGAAGAAAACTCAGAGTCAAACTAAGAGAGGTGGAAGCTCGCAGAGAGGGTAGCATACCGAGAAAAAGTGTCAGTATGTTGACGCAAACATTTTTCCACGTACCAGAGGTAGAGGAAGAGGAAGAGGTGGAGTAGTGAAATGCTTCACATGTGGAAAGTATGGACACAAATCTTATGAATGTTGAGATAAAAATAAAGAAGTTGGTGAAACTTACATTGCCAAAGCACAAAGGTGAAATGTTGAGACAAAGGATGCTGAAGGTGGAAGATCATCGATGATGCGAAAAGTTCTCTTAACACCAGAGAAGGAGGTGGAGAATCCAGTGCAAAGGAACAATTTTTTTCAGACTGCTTGCAAAAGCAAGGACAGGGTATGTAAAGTCATTGTGGACAGTGGTAGCATGGATAATCTTGTTTCTATAGAGATGGTAGAGAAACTAGAGCTAGAGACGATTGAACATCCAAGCCCATACAGAGTTTCATGGCTACAAAAAGGACATCAGTTAAATATCACTAAACAATGTTTAGTTGAATTTAAGATAGGAGGGTATAAAGATGAAATACTCTGTGATGTTATTCCCATGTTTTTTTTTCATCTATTGCTGGGTAGACCATGGAAATATGACAGAAATGTGATTCATGATGGGAGGAAGACCACATACACCCTAGAGAAGAATGGGAGAACTCACATGCTGTTGCCGATTAAAGATAAGGAGGTAAAACCTTAAGTAAGCAACACTGTACTTCTCATGAGTGGGAAGGAACTTCTTACAGAGGTTAAGAAGAAGGAAGAACTGCAATTCATTGTGGTCAAGAAGCCAAATATTGTCTTAACTAGTACAAGGGTAGATGATTTACCGGAAGAGGTTCAGAAACTGTTAGAAGAGTTTGCTGACATAGTATTTGATGAACTACCTCGTTTCTTGCCACCGATCAGGAGTGTGAGCCATCATATTGATCTCATACCTAGAGCTAGTTTATCAAACAAAGCAACATACAGATTAAGGCTGCAGGAGAATGAAGAAGTCAAAAGATAGGTCCACGATTCAATGGACAATGGGTTGGTGAGAGAAAGCTTGAGTCCATGTGTTGTTCCGACAGTGCTCAGTCCAAAGAAAGATGAAGGCTGGAGGATGTGTACTGACTCAAGAGAGATCAACAAGATAACCATCAGGTACATATTTCCATTGCCAAGGATGGATGATTTGATGGATTGCTTAAGTGGAGCCAAATTTTTTTCAAAGATTGATTTGAAAAGTGGATATCATCAAATTCGTATGAGAGAAGGTGATGAATGGAAGATAGCCTTCAAGACTAATGAAGGGTTGTATGAATGGCTTGTTATTCTATTTGGTCAAACAAATGTGCCGAGTACTTTCATGAGGTTGATGAATGAATTCCTGAAGGAGTTCATCAGAAAATTTGTCATTGTGTATCTTGATGACATACTGATTTTCAGTAAAACAGAGGCAGAGCATCTGAAACATTTTGCTACAGTGATGAAGAGATTACATCAAGAGAAGCTGTTGATAAACATGAAGAAGTCCTCATTCATGAAGACAGAGCTCATTTATTTGGGTTTTGTTATTTCTGCAGATAAATTGAGGATGGATCCAGATAAGGTGGAGGTGATTAAGAATTGGCTGTCACCAAAGAATATCTTTGAGGTGAGAAGTTTTCATGGATTGGCTAGTTTCTACCTGAAGTTCATCAGGAATTTCAGTGGAATTAGTGCACTGATGATGGACACAATAAATAAGAGACATAAGTATTTTCATTGGACAAAAGAGGCTGAGAAAAGCTTCAATTTGTTGAAGAAGAAAATTACGGAACAACCAATTCTGGTGTTGCCGGATTTCAAAAAGAAATTTCAGGTAAAATGTGATGCAAGTGGATTTGCAATAGGAGCAGTCTTGAGCCAAGAAGACAGGCTGATAACATACTTCAGTAAGAAGATGAATGAAGTGAAAGTGAAATACTCCACTTATGACAAGGAGTTCTATGCTATTATCCAGGCATTGAAGAAATGGAGACATTACTTAATTCCTAAAGAGTTTTTCTTATACAGTGATAATCATGCATTGTAATTTGTGACTCAACAGGAGAAGTTGAATCAAAGACATGTTAAATGGGTTGAATATATGCAAAATTTCGCTTTTGTGATTAAACATATTTCTGGTACTGCTAACAAAGTTGTTGATGCTTTGAGCAGGAAATGTTTGTTGTTGCAGGAGTTCAGAGTCAAAACAATGGGTTTTGATGATCTCAAGGACATGTATAGAGATGATCTAGATTTTAAGGAGGTGTATGAAGCAGTTGAGAATCCAATTCTCGGGGATCAAAGCCAATGGACAGGGTACATGATCCAGGATGGATTGCTATTCAAGGGCAATCAACTTTATATTCCAAAATGCTCCACGAGGGAGAATCTGTTGAAGGAGAAACACAGTGGAGGATTGGCCAAACATTTTGATCATGACAAGATGTTCTCAAAGATAAATGAGTCATGTTATTGGCCAGGAATGAGAGAAGACGTCAAAAGATTCATGGACAGATGCAAAATTTGTCAGCATTTAAAAGGAAAGAGGCAGAATGCGGGTTTTTATCAACCATTACCCATACTTGACAGGCCATGGTATGCAGTCAGCATGGAATTCATATTGAGGTTGCCAAGAACACAAAGAGGGTTTGACTCAATCTTTGTGGTGGTGGATAGATTTTCCAAAATGGCACATTTCATTCCATGTCAGAAAACTAGTGATGCAACTCACATTGCGAATCTATTTTTCAAAGAGGTCATTCGACTTCACGGCTTACAAAGGAGCATAGTTTCGGATCGAGACACTAAGTTCGTGGGAAAATTCATTGGATCACCCGTGAAACTACATCTCGGGGTTTCATAAGGTGAAGGGTCGAAACCTTTGTAACGAGACTTGTGAAATCGTGAAAAGAAAAGTCCCAAAATAGCGAAGGTATCTGAGCCATTTGCTAGAAGGAGGACACGTGGGAAGTTCTGTGTGGGACCCGTTTGGATGACATGTTGAAATTTCATGTTTCGGCGTATCGGAGGGTAAGAGATCGAGAATCTTGTCCCAAAGTCATGAGAAGTGAAGTCTCAAAGTGCCAAGGTTTCACATAAGAGATACATGGTAGAACCACATGGTGGGCCTGAGAAATAATCAACTGGACACACATCATGCATTTGGAGGAGTCAACACCCCATTGACCTCTTGTGTCTCAGGGAATCGAGAGATAAGGGAACTAAAGTTCGAGCCTTCGACTCGTGAAGTCATGAGTAGTGAGAACGAGAGGAGAAAAGTCAAATTGCGCCTCTCGGGGGTTCGGGAAAGAAGGTGCCAAAGGTTGAACCTTTGAACTCGCGAAGGAACGAGAGGTGAAAGGCATTAGTGCTTAGCCTAGTCGGTGATCGCGTAAGGAGGGCGCTGACGAACAGAGGAGCCATAACCATTTCACAATCTCGGGTATCATAGATTTGAGGAGAAAGGGTCGGATTCATGACTTGTGAACTCACAAAATCAAGAATCACGAAAAAGAACCTATGGATCGATTTGAAAGGGGATTCCAGCAGAGAATAAGAAAGAGCCGATTCGGCTCGAAGGGCATATAGAACGATCCTGTAAGCGGATCTTGGTCCCAAAGGCTGAAAAAGTCTACGTCAATTGGTATAAGAGCACAAAAAGATTTTCTTTTCTTTCTGTAGCAGGGAAAATGAAGATTCACCATGCCGCCGAGAAGAAGAGACAGACAAACACTCGATCCACCAGAGGATAGGGAAATGCTGAGAAGAAGAGGTAGGTAGATGCCTAATCTAGCCATGGAGAGAGAGATGCATGACCTACATGCCAGACTTGAGGACATGGAGACAACACAGAGGCACACAGTCGGTGCTGGGGATCTTAGTGATTCCAAAAATGAAAATGAGGTTGAACATGAAGGAGAGGAGGTCAAAGCAAAAGATGCATCAAACAAACACCTGATTAGGGTTGTTGCAAGGATGGATGCTAAGGAAAAAATGGATATTCCAGTATACGAGGGAAACCTGGATGCCAAAGAGATTCTAGACTGGATTAGAGCTCTGGACACATATTTTGACTATGAATATGTCAAGGAAGACAAAAAGGTCAAACATGTTGTCACAAGACTAAAAGGACATGCAGCATTGTGGTGGGATGAGCTACAAGCTGACAGATGCTGCAAAGGCAAGTAGAAAATTAAGAGTTGGGATAGGATGATCGCAAAGATGAAGGCAAAATTCATTCCTAGGGATTACCAGATTACTCTGTTTCAAAGAATGCAGAATTTGAGACAGAAACTGATGACAGTAAAGGAATGTACTGAAGAATTCTATAGGCTGAACATCAAGGCAGGTCATCGCGAAAGTGATGATGAAAAAGTTGTCAGGTACATGAATGGTCTGAGATACGACATTCAGGATGAGATGAGCATGATGACCATCTGAACGGTGGAAGATGCTTATTAGATGGCTCTAAAAGCTGAAGAGAAGATGAGTCAAAAACAAGGTCAAAGAGGCCGAGGCAGAAGTCAAGCCAGAGGCAAATGAGTTTCCCAGGATAGAAATCAGAAACCAAAAGAGGACTGGAAGAAACCTTGGAGTCAAACTGAGAGAGGTGGAAGCTCACAGAGAGGGTAGCATACCAACTAGAAGTGTCAGTATCCTGACTTAAACATTTTTCCTCGTACCAGAGGTAGAGGAAGAGGAAGAGGTGGAGTAGTGAAATGCTTCACATGTGGAAAGGATGGACACAAATCTTATGAATGTCCATATAAAAAGGAAGAAGGTGGTGAAACTCACATCGCCGAAGAACAGAGGCAAAATGTTGAGACAGAGAATGCTGAAGGCGGAAGATCACTGATGATGTGAAAAGTTCTCTTAATGCCAGAGAAGGAGGTGGAGAATCCAGTGAAAAGGAACAGTCTTTTTCAGACTGCTTGCAAAAACAAGGATAGGGTATGTAAAGTCATTGTGGACAGTGGTAGCATGGATAATCTCATTTCTACAGAGATGGTAGAGAAGCTGGAGCTGGAGATGATTGAACATCCAAGCCCATACAGAGTTTCATGGCTACAAAAATGACATTAGTAAATGTCACTAAACAATTTTTAGTTGAATTTAAGATAGGAGGGTATAAAGATGAAATACTCTGTGATGTTATTCCCATGGATGTTTTTCATATATTGCTGGGTAGACCATGGAAATATGATATAAATGTGATTCATGATGGGAGGAAGAACACATACACCCTAGAGAAGAATGGGAGAACTCACATGCTATTGCCGATTAAAGATAAGGAGGTAAAACCTGAAGTAAGCAACACTGTAATTCTCATGAGTGGGAAGGAACTTATTACAGAGGTTAAGAAGAAGGAATAATCGCAATTCATTATGGTCGGGAAGCCAAAGATTGTCTTAACTAGTACAAGGGTAGATGATGTACCGGAAGAGGTTCAGAATCTGTTGGAAGAGTTTGCTGACATAGTAGTGGATGAACTACCTCATTCATTGCCATCGATTAGGAGTGTGAGCCATCATATTGATCTCATACCTGCAGCTAGTTTACCAAACAAAGCATCATATAGATTAACACTACAGGAGAATGAAGAAGTCAAAAGACAGGTCCAGGATTTAATGGACAAGGGGATGGTGAGAGAAAGATTGAGTCCATGTGTTATTCCAAAAGTGCTCAATATGAAGAAAGACGGAGGCTAGATGATGTGTATTGACTCGAGAGAGATCAACAAGATAACCATTAGGTACATATTTCCATTGCCAAGGATGGATGATTTGATGGATTTCTTAAGTGGAGCCAATTTTTTTTCAAAGATTGATTTGAAAAGTGGATATCATCAAATTTGTATGAGAGAAGGTGATGAATGGAAGATAGCCTTCAAGACTAATGAAGGGTTGTATGAATGGCTTGTTATGACGTTTTGTCTAACAAACACACCGAGTACTTTCATGAGGTTGATGAACGAATTCCTGAAGGAGTTCATCAGAAAATTTGTCATTGTGTATCTTGATGACATACTGATTTTCAGTAAAACAGAGGCAGAGCATCTGAAACATTTTGCTACAGTGATGAAGAGATTACATCAAGAGAAGTTGTTGATAAACATGAAGAATTCCTCATTCATGAAGACAAAGCTCATTTATTTGGGTTTTTTATTTCTGTAGATAAATTGAGGATGGATCCAGATAAGGTGGAGGTGATTAAGAATTGGCCGTCACCAAAGAATATCTTTGAGGTGAGAAGTTTTCATGGATTGGCTAGTTTCTACTAGAAGTTCATCAGGAATTTCAGTGGAATTAGTGCATCGATGATGGACACAGTAAAGAAGAGACATAAGTCTTTTCACTGGACAAAAGAGGTTGAGAAAATCTTCAATTTGTTGAAGAAGAAAATCATGGAACAACCAATTCTGGTGTTGCTGGATTTCAAAAAGACATTTCAGGTAAAATGTGATGCAAGTGGATTTGCAATAGGAGCAGTCTTGTGCCAAGAAGACAAGCCGATAACATACTTCAGTGAGAATCATAATGAAGAAAAAGTGAAATACTCCACTTATGACAAGGAGTTCTATGCTATTATCCAGGCATTGAAGAAATGGAGACATTACTTAATTCCTAAAGAGTTTGTCTTATACAATGATAATCATGCATTGTAATTTGTGACTCAACAAGAGAAGTTGAATAAAAGACATGTTAAATGGGTTGAATATATGCAAAATTTCACTTTTGTGATTAAACATATTTCTAGTACTGCTAAAAAAGTTGTTGATGCTTTGAGTAGGAAATGTTTGCTATTGCAGGAGTTCAGAGTCAAAACATTGGGTTTTGATGATCTCGGGGAAATGTACAGAGATGATCTAGATTTTAAGGAGGTGTATGAAGCATTTGAGAATCCAATTCTCAGGGATCAAAGCCAATGGATAGGGTACATGATCCAGGATGGATTTCTATTCAAGGGTAATCAAATTTGTATTCGAAAATGCTCCATGAGGGAGAATCTGTTGAAGGAGAAACACAGTGGAGGATTGCCCGGACATTTCGGTCATGACAAGACGTTCTCAAAGCTGAATGAGTCATATTATTGGATAGGAATGAGGGCAGACATCAAAATATTCATGGACAGATGCAGAATTTGTCAGCATTCAAAAGGAAAGAGGTAGAATGCGGGTTTTTATCAACCATTACCCATACCTGACAGGCCGTGGGATGCAATCATCATGGACTTCATATTGGGGTTGCCTAGAACACAAAGAGGGTTGACTCAATATTTGTGGTGGTGGATAGATTTTCCAAAATGGCACATTTCATTCCATGTCAGAAAACTAGTGATGCAACTCACATTGCGAATCTGTTTTTCAAAGAGGTCATTCGACTTCACGGCTTACCAAGGAGCATAGTTTCAGATCAAGACACTAAGTTCGTGGGACACTTCTGGAGAACCTTATGGAAAAATCTAGGAATGAACTTGTCGTTCAGTTTAGCTTATCATCCTCAGATGGATGGACAAACATAAGTTGTGAACTGAAGTTTGGGAGACTTGCTAAGGAGCTTGGCGACAGAACACCACAATCAGTGGGATAATATTCTTCCACAGGTGGAATTTGCTTATAATGATTCAATCAATCGAATCACAGGGCAGAGTCCATTCCAGATTGTTTATGGGATGTATCTAATAGGATTTTTGGAATTGAGGGATTTAGAACAGGATGCAACTAGAAGTTCTAGTGCAGAGGATTTCATAGAAGCGATGAAGGAACTTCACAGCCAGGTGAAGGAGCGGTTACAGAACTCCAGCCAAGAGTATAAGCGCAGAGCAGATCAACACAGGAGACAACTTCAATTTGAGGTTGGTGATTTTA
The DNA here is from genome assembly GCA_900067695.1 of Picea abies. Lineage (NCBI taxonomy): Eukaryota > Viridiplantae > Streptophyta > Pinopsida > Pinales > Pinaceae > Picea > Picea abies. Next base: position 12,539 of record CBVK0100352044.1, read on the forward strand.
TTCTAGCACATTTGAGAAAGGAAAGGTTCCCGAGTGGAACATATAATAAACTGAAGATGAAGAAGATCGAACCATGTAAGGTCTTGAAGAAATTTGGGGCAAATGCTTATGAGATTGAATTACCCGATGGGATCAGAATTTATCTGATATTCAATGTCTCAAATTTGTACCCATACAAAGCTGAGGAAGCAGAAGAAGATGATGAACAACTAGAGGTTCAGTGGACTAAATAGATGCTATTTGCAGAGAAGCCACAGATGGAAATCATACTGGACAGAGGAGTTAGCAAGAAAACTAGGAGAAAATAATACTTTGAATACTTGGTCAAGTGGAAGGGACATCCAGTTGAAGATGGCAGCTGGGAAAATGAAGAAGAGATCCAAAAGCATGGACAGACCATGCGAGATGGATAGGAGCCCATGAAAATTTTCAAGCAATGAAGTATGATGCAGGAGCATCGCCAATGTCAAGTGAGCGTGGGGCACACACCAATGCATTTTGGGCACATTATGAATTGTTTAAAAACTTTTGAAGATGGATGCGCCAAACGTAAATGTAATAGTTAAGGAGAGGCGTACTTCTTGATTTGTAGTCAGACCTTGAGCGTCATGCTCTCATCTGAAGGAATAAGAAGGAATTTATGTTAGTTAATGTTAGTAGGTGGCTTTGAATTCTCAGATTTGACAGTTTCAGTAGTCAGAGGGAAAACAGATATAGACACCCTCACTTGTATCTTTGTAACATTAGAAAGATTAGCAACATTATGAGCATAGAGAAGAGAGCAGAGAGTTGTAGTTGAAACACCCATGTATAGAGATTTGAATTAATAGAAAGAGCTTTGATTCAAATTCATGGTGTCATGATTGTTCTCTATGTATGCATTATGAATGTTATGCTCATGGATGTTTATTCCCTGTTATGCATTTTATTTGATGTGTGAATGTATGATTTCATGTTAATGTCTGAAATATGAAGAGAGGGAGAATAATGAATGAGTTTCAATTGTTTCTCTATATGAGAAAGAGTTTTCTTGCAAGGAGTGCTGTGAAATTGTCCGCAAGGTGTGTGTCGACAGAAGTTAGAGTTCATCTCTGAAAGATCAAGAGGGATAGTAATGTTCTCATTCTCGTAGAAGTGTAAGCTGAGAACAGGAGATGTGCAAGGTGTGTGCAGGAGAGTAAAGTCTCAAAGTTAGCGAACATGAGAAATTGTTTAAGGACTACTACTGTAGGGAGTGTGCAGAGTCAAAGGACTTCAAATTCTTTGAAATAATAAAAGTTATCACTACAAGGAGTGCGTGCAAGAGTCTTCTTTAAGACTTGGAGTTGGAGAAAGCTCAGGAAGTTTAGTGCCTTGAAGTACTGGAAGGAGGCGTAGCCACTTTGGTTTGTTGGCGGACAATTTTTCGTGAAGATACCGTGTTCATTTCACCAAAATTGTCAAGGGGGAATTTGACGGTCAGAATCCTCCATGGAGGATTCGCGAAGTACCGGAAGCCTTCAGATCTCATAGAGGAGCAGGGGAGTTACGAAAGCATTCGTCCAGTGCAAGATCAGGAAAATCAGACCGTAGGATTCGAACCAACGAGGGTTGTTGGATCACCCGTGAAACCGCATCTCGGGGTTTGGGAAGGTGAAGGGTCGAAATCTTTGTAAAGAGACTTGCAAAATCATAAAAAGTGAAGTCCCAAAATCGTGAAGGAATCTGAGACATCTACTAGAAGGAGGACACATGTCGCGAGATCACCCGTATTGGGGACTCAGACATTGGAGGTCAGAAAGGGAGGTCATTCAACTTCGCGAGTGGCGAAGCTACGAAGTGAATCAGGACCGTCCATCTGGGAATGGATGGGTGGCATACTTGTTGACACAGAGGTCAGACCTTCCGTTGACCATTTCGAGGTTTTGTGGGTCAGAGGTCCGAGAGCACAACATCCAGACTCACAAAGTCGAGAGGTCCGAAACTCCAAAAAGGGAAGGAAGTTTCGTGTGGGACCCGTGTTGATGATGTGTTGAAATTTCACGTTTCGGCGTATTAGAGGGTAAGTGATCGAGACTCTTGTCCCAAAGTCACGAGAAGAGAAGTCACAAAGTGCTGAGGTTGCACATAAGAGATACGTGGCAGAACTACACGGTGGGCCCAGGAAATAATCAGCTGGACACACGTCACGCATTTGGAGGAGTCAACACCCCATTGACCTCTCGCGTCTCAGGGACTCGAGAGATAAGGGAATGAAAGTTTGAGATTTTTAATCGCGAAGTCGCGAGTAGAAAGAATGAGAGGAGAAAAGTTAAATCTCACCTCTCGAGGGTTCGAGAAAGAAGGTGCCAAAGTTTGAACCTTTGAACTCGCGAAGGCGTTAGAGGTGAAAGGTGTTAGTGCTTAGCCTAGATAGCAGTCGCATAAGGAGGGCGCTGACGAACAGAGGAGCTGTAACCATTTCAAAATCTCGGGTATCGTGGATTTGAGGAGAAAGGGTCGGAATTCATGACTCACAAACTCATGAAATCACAAATCGTGAAAAAGAACCTGTGGATTGATTTGAAAGGGGATTCCAGCTGAGAATCAGAAAGAGCCGATCCAGCTCGAAGGGCATATAGAACGATCCTGTAAGCGGATCTCGGTCCCAAAGTTTGAAAGTTCTGCTTCAGTTTTAGAAATCCAATTTGAAGCCCGACTTTGTCTTTCACATATAGACTTGGTATTCAACACCAAGTAGACCCTATAAGAGATGATGAAGTCCTTATAGACTCAGAAGAAATCAAGAGTAAGCCTGATCTCAGAAAATATCAGATGAAGATTCAACTTCCATGACTGGGAGATAGATGTTGTGAGAAGACTAGATCTTATCTTTAGAAACTTATAGGAGATAGAAATCTCCTGGGAAGATTCCCTTGTTTCATTGACAAATAAGGAAGCCAGTCATAAAGACTAGGATATGGATTCTTCCGTGAGAAGAGAAGTCTGTATTGACTTCCAATATTGATCTATACAGATCAAACATGTCACAGATATACAAATCCTAATGTATGTCCAGAGGATTCTCCCAACAAAAGGGAGAAGACTATGACGAGACACTTATTGAAGAAATAATTCCAGTATTTATGAAGAAAACCAAAACAACCATGATTTATATTTAGTATGAGATGCAGGGGGAGCAATCCCCATATTTAAAATTGAGTGGCAGTTGGTGCAGTATATTAGTTGGGTCATGGAGACATGACTACAATGAAAGATAGAGTTACCTCCATGAAATAAGAAGTGCTATCTTCAGTATCAGTTATTGAGCCACCCTCAGTTTTAGATGAAGCTGTTGTCATTATAGAAGAAGAGGATTTAGTCTCATATTTTAGCATCCACAGTGAAGATGAAGCAATCATTCTCAGCCATAGAGCAGGTGCAGGTGCATAGTCCCAGTTCTAGAAGGAACGATTGCAAAGAGACTAGAGGACATACTCCCAAATAGTGAGATAGATAAGTGCTTTGTAGAAAGCACATAGAGTGAGCACATGATTGTGTATATTGAGTTGCAACTGAGCAAGTGTACCAGATTGGTACAATGTAATGAGAAAAATTGATTTGAATATTGAAAATAGAAAGACTCATCTTTGCCAGTTGAGGAAGGATATGTACGTGTTGAAGCAAGCTCCTAGAGCTTGATATTGCAGAGGATAGATAGTTTTCTGATGAGCTTGGGCTTTACCAAGAGTAAAGATGATTCTAACATATACTTCAAGGTTATGAATGGTGAGCCAGTGATATTGCTGCTATATGTGGATGACTTATTCTTAACTGGAGAAGAAAAACTCATCAACGAATGTAAGAAGAAGCCCGCTTCAGAATTTGATATGAAAGAACTTGGCCTAATGCATTATTTATTAGGTCTTGAGGTATGGAAAAGACTAGAGAGAATATTCCTTAACCAAGGGAAGTATGTAGTGGAAATCCTAAAGAGATTTGATATGTTGGAGTGCAAGTCCATGAATACACCTATGGAAACGAAGCTGAATCTTCTGGTCGAAACTTCATCCGAATTGATTGATGCCACGCTGTATAGATAGATCATTGGATTGCTAATGTATCTGATGAATGCCGGACCAGATATCTATTTTGACGTGAACAATTTGAGTCAGTTTCTGGTAGAACCCATACATGTTCACCTAGTTGTTGTAAAACATGTGATGAGGTACCTTAAGGGTACATTAGATTATGGTCTCAGTTATGATGGAGATCATAATTTCACACTGAGTGGGTACACTAATTCAGATTGGTATGGAAGTGTCTCTGACAGGAAGAGCACTTTAGGATGTTGTTTCAGTTTGGGATCAACCATGATCTCATGGCAGATTAAAAAGCAATCAAGAATTTCTCTCAGTACAACAGAAGCATAATACATTGTTGCATGTTCTACCAGTTGTGAAGTCATATGGCTTCGTAAGTTGTTGACTAGTCTATTCAACCTAGAGATGGAAGAAACCACGATCCTAGGTGATAACCAGAGTTGCATAAATATGACAGAGAATCTTGTATTTCATGACAAGTCAAAACACATAGAGATCTGACACCATTACATTTGTGACATGGTGCAGAGAGGAGCCATAAAGCTCCAATATGTTAGCACGGATGAACAGGTTTCCGATGCGTTGACCAAGCCTCTATCTCATGTAATTTTTGAGCACTTTCAAGATAAGATCGATATAGTCCAAAAGGACCTCCCTCATTAGGGGGAGTAGTGTTATGTTGATATGCCAGCCTAGTGCTGTGCTTCCAGCTTAATTTTTGTGTCGAGCTGTCAGCCTAGTGTTGTGCTTCCAGCTTAATTGTTGTGTTCGACTTCCTGGACATCATAATTGGGATGGGATGGCGATTTCGTACTTGGTCATACTTGAATAGGTCCACGATTTCCAAAGTTTTTGGGTAGGTTTTTGTACTGAGGAAGACAACAATGTCTTCAAGATACTTTGGGAATGGTCTCAATTCAAAACATGATGTCTGGGAAGACGAACACAACAATTAAGCTAGAAGCACATCACTAGGCTGACATCTCGACACAAAAATTAAGCTGGAAGCACAACACTAGGCTGGCATATCAACATAACACTAGGTATATTGAAGACATTGTTGTCTTCCTCAGTGCAAAAACCTACCCAAAAACTTACTCTGCAACCCAAAAGCGACATATGGTGGTTTGCGTAATAGACTATCAACTGATTGCGAGATAACTTTACGAATTTGAACTAGACAAAATCCTTAGGAGATGTGTCTTGAACCATGAAAGGCAAGATATCCTATGGGAATTCCACAATGGAGTTGCGAGAGGACATGTTGGAGGTAAAGCTACTGCACATAAGGTACTTTAGGCAAGATTATGGTGGGATACATTATTTAAAGATGCTAAGGAGTATGATATATCTTGCGACATTTTCCAAAGAGTAGGAAAGACATCACGAAAAGATGAATTACCTCTTCATCCAGTTAGGGCACTTCATGCATTTGAAAAGTGGGATATTGATTTTATTGGACCAATCAAACCCTCGACTAAGCACTTAAAGGCCTGATACATCATTACCACAACTGATTACCTCACAATATGGGCTAAAGCAGAGGCAATTCAAGACTATTTGACATATAGAGCTTCTAGATTTATCTTCGAGAACATCATCACTCAATTTGGATTACCTAGAAGTTTGACCAGTGATCAAGGTAGTCACTTTATTAGCAACACAATCACAAAATTGACAACAAAATTCCTTATACAACACCATAAGAGGAGACAATCACAAAATTGACAACAAAATTCCTTATACAACACCATAAGAGGAGTCCCTACCATCCACAAGCTAATGGTATGGTGGAGGCATTCAATAAAATTCTAGAAAGAGGAATGAAAAAAGTATGTTGCGTAAACATGGAAGATTGGGATGATAGAGTTCTAGCAGTATTGTGGGCTTACATGACTACACCGAAGAAGCTACATATGTATACTCCATTTTAGTTTGTTTATGGGAAAGAAGCTATTGTAATTCTAGAGTTTATTACCCATAGTCTCTATATAACACATTATACACACATGACATATGGTGAATCAGTTTCACAGAGGATTGAAGATTTGAAAGAACTTGAGGAAGCAAGATTTCTAGCAGATTTTCACTAGACAATTGAGAAAGCTAGACAAAAAGCATGGAATTACAAGCACATTAAGGATAAAATATTTGTGCAAGGGGATAATGTATTACTCTATGAAAATCGATGTCAGAATCATCCAGGCAATTTGCACATACATTAGTTGGGTCCACTCATAGTTGCAGAAATCCGACACTCTAGTGCAGTAAAGCTTGCCCAACTGGATGGTATCCTTCGACCAGGATGGGTGAATGGATCCCACCTAAGACCTCATATTTCTCATGATTGATCCAAAGGACTATTTCTCCAGTCCAAGGGAGAATGTACAGTAGTTATATTTTAATTTCCTGTAATTTCTGTAATCAATAGTTATATTTTAATGTCGGAGTGTGCATTATTGCACCACAACATATATTTTTTTTTATGTCTAAGCATTTCTTTCGTGTAGAACTGCTTACTCAAACAAAAAGGATATGAAGAGAGACCATTACATTAAATGAAGTCATTAAATATGATGGGGACCCCCATTGTGGTTGGAGGGGGGGAAAATCTGAACTATATCACAACCCATGTGCCAGATGCATCCTGTCTAGTCATACGCTTTATGGTAGCTACAATAAACCGTCAGACCTTTTCGTTAAGCCATAAAGGCACGATCCACATAGATTCCATCGGTATACCCATTGGGATCCTCAACCGTTAAAGTGGTAAGCCCTCAGGTCGACCATGTCGATGCCATCTCTTTCATTAAAGGCCAGGATCACCATATAGATCTTACCACATTATCAGTCCCATCAGACACATCATATTGAGATTACGTTTATGGTTTAATAATGAGTGTCCTTAGGAGTAATTACAAAGCCCTTCAGTTATCCTGCATATAATATTCTGTGAATTCACGAGTGGGACTCATTGTTTCCATCAGTTATATTTTGTCTTGCGCTATTTGTACTCTCGTCTATCTTGTGAGATCTCTTGCTCCCCATTTGTGACCTCGAGCCCCTACTCAGTCTATCTAGTTTTCTAAGAAATCCAGAGCCAAAAGTCCAAGAGCAATAGGAGGCCATACCTTAGCTCCAAAAGAGTCAATTCTAGACGAGCAGTGTGATCCATAGGTCAAGATCATGGGCAATGTCAAGGGAAAGGCCAAGCAGGTAAAAATCCTCGATCTCGACCTAACATACCAACTATTGTTCCCGCAGATGAATATTAGTGAATTTTGGGACTTGGCTCCCGATGCAATGGGAGGCATGCATTTTTTTTCAAAGAAAAATTTCATCAACCTATTCAATTCAACCATCATGAACCTCAGTGATCTACTAGTTTTCGTAACTATGGGTGAGGTTTTGCGGTGCACCAAGTTTTTGATCATTCGGGTGCATGATGAGGGATTATGGATCGATATGATATATCTGATTCATGCTGAGAATATCCACCAACTCATTGGACTATCCCTTGAGGGTGAGGATGTCTCAAAAGTCTTCCAAGGCCCAAGAAATCATGGGAAGAAGAAGGGAGAAGTCAACCTGTATGCAACCAAAATCGATCCAATCCTACAATATATGGTCAAGACAACCTGCTACATAATCTATAGCAAGGTTATGTGTGTAAATGGACCTGTTTTCAATTGGTTCAACTACTTACTAGATGAACTCCTAGTTGCATGCGAGGAGGCTCAAGAGAAAAGAATACATTTTACATATGAATACCTATTATTCACGTTCGCAATGTGGAAATGGACGTCACCCTCAGGAAGAAAATTATCATCGGAAGATAAGGGTCACCTAGACAAGATGTTCGAGCCCTGACACTCAAGGTTAGACTCCAAGAATATGGAGTTCAATACTGCAACGTTCCTGAAGTGGTACAACCAACTTATCAACGCAACTCAATGGTTGCGCATACCATAGGAACTGTTGAATATCAATATCCAGAACACCACATTCAGGATAAATCGACACTACATGTTTGTTTGGCCAAGACATGTGAAGCCCGAGAACTTCCACATGAGGCCGCTACCATTCTATCTAGAGAAGGAAGCCTTTGACTAGGAATTCATGTCATGGAAAATTGTTAAGCACAACCCACGCAAGTATGGTATGCATTACCTCTTGCCACCAGATCTCCTGAAGAAAAGAGGGCAAGAAGGAGTAGGGCCAAGTTATGACCCAACAAAAAAGAAGCAAAAGGTCCAGATGCCATTATAATCAGAAGAAGAAGAGGATTAGGAACCTTTAGAGTGGAAGAAGAGGACACTTCCTATGTTTCCACATCTTGTAGAACAAGCCATGCTGTTAGGTAAGGATGTGAATAAAATACTTGCCACTGCATTCATAGGATATGTATCGATAATGAAACCTTGAACATGGGTTTCCCTGACTAAAGCGATGAACCCATAGCCGATATCCTCGGATCTACCTCGTAACATAGGTGCCACTCATTCTTCCTAGACTGTGATTAACATCATGGATGATCCTAAGAAAGACGTCATTTCCTACACAATCTTCATCATTGAGCAAGCTCCATCACCACCACATGCCCCATCACCACCGCAAGACACCACCATTCCATCCCAACCCACTTCGATTGAGCCCATGAAATAAGATCTCCCCAACCCTTCTGAGAAGGTAGTAGAACCCGCTGCCTTGACCACCAAAGCCTTGAGCCAGCCATCTGCTCCGTCGGTACCCATTCCAGGCACTCTTCCCTTAGAAAAGAGTCAACAACCCAAAATTACACCACTTGCTCCAATACCACAAGTTCTAGGCACCAGAATTCTTCTCTCAATAGTTAATGTTGAGATTCCCATCATCAGGAATGAGACTCCAGAAGTTTCATTACAGACAGAGGAAGGAGAACAACCAGTTCATAAATAACCTGTTGGTAGCCAATTCACATTTTTCCACTGTCTTATAAGCTGCCTACACCAGTGTTTCGCAAACCTTAATTTTTCGTCGCAATTCTCAAAT
>CBVK0100352045.1:0-21627 GCA_900067695.1 Picea abies
GGAAGATCCTTCTAGAAGCAGAAGCTTCTATTAGGTCTTCTTACATCCACTTTATTCTAATTTATTGAAAAGTCTTATTATTATTGACCTTTATTACATCCGAATACATTGATCTACCTATGTGCGGGTTAGGACCTTAACAGTTTCCTAGATTGTGTCCTCCTCTCCATCCTTGTAGCCAAGGATGTTGGTACTGAGTAGACCAGTTTTTCCAACCTGGTGGGTTCCACTGTTGTCTTTTTGAAAATAGGGTGGAACTTGGGATTGTAGATTTGGGTATGTGGGTTGATTCCTAGGCTGCCATGGCCTCCTAGGTGCATAAGAAGACTCCCCAGAATCTCCACTCCTATAGATGGATAATAAACTAGGCAGGGATGGACATTTCTCAGTTGAATGGTATTTTGTACAGAAGCCACAAACTGAAATGTTATCTAATCGGCATTCCCTTGAGGAATGCTTCCTTATGCATCTTGGGCAATATATGCTCATTGTTGCATTCTCCTCCTCATGTTTCTTTTTGAGTTTAAGGGTGTCCAACTGGGAACCTATTGTGCTTAGGATGTCTATCTTGAAGTTTTCTAGAAGGTTCCCTATCTCTTCTCTTGTAATACCACCTGAACTAACTGGTTGTAAGCTTCTATTGTAAGGGTCCTGAACATTCTTTCTTGTTTTGGATCTACTCCTTGAGTATTTTTTACACATTTCACATATTGCAGCAAATGGTTTATGAGAAATATCACCTGATGCCATCAGGTTAAACATCTCTAAATATTCTTATGAAATTCTCTTAAGGAAAAGAGCCCTAACTGCATCCTCTGGGAGGTCATGGTATTTTGACTTCTCGAAGATATAACCAAATATTTCCATATAGTCTTCAAGGATCTCATCTTCTAACTGTTGGACTTTAAAGATGTCATTACGAGACTCTTTGGTCTTCCAGTAATCTTGGTACTTCTTAAGAAAGATGTCTTTCATGGATTCCCAAGACCTAATACTGGATTCTCCCAACCCCATGAACCATATTAATGTAGAGTCTTTGAGGGTGGCAGGAAAGAGTTTTAATTTCTGGGCATCTTGCACATAGTTGTAGCTCCTGCACAAGATGCCAAATTCAAATAGGAAGGTGTCTAGATCTTCACTATTTTTACCATAAAAGGTAGGCAATGCTGAGAGAGGAATATTCTTCATATTGACATTTGGAGTGGTATCTAAAATCGGAAATCCGAAGGTAGTTTTGGTTTGGTTTCCAGTTTCTTCTTCCTCCCCGTGTCTTACATTGTTATGGTCCTCCTGATCACCTATATTGGCTTGGTTTCCAAAAAGAGAGTACCTAAGTGGTTTTATCTTTGAAGAGAACAAAGTTTCTCTTTAATGAAAAGGTCTTCCTACTGATTAGATGTCTGGGACTCTACTCGAGCTGGTTGAGATTATCGGTGCCAAAGTTTTTGTGTCAATTTCAGAGATAATTACATTGGTTGAGCTACCAAACAAAAGATTCACCTGTTTAGGGTCTGTGATATCTTCAAAATTAGAATTTCCTAGTGGTGGTGTAAAAGCAAAAGATGTATTGTTTGGTTCTATGGAAGGCTTGAGTGGTCTTGCCTCCTGTCCCAATATGTTTGATGCTTCAATTTCTTGGTCTATAGTGCTCCCTGTGTTAGTCTTCTCAAAGACTATTTTAGCTCTTTGGGTTGATCTAGCTCCTATTTTACGGTATCGGTCTGCGGATTTCACAAGCAAAATGTTCCTTCCCCCAAAAATATCAGAAGGAACCTTGGTTGAAAGGTATGATTTAGATTTAATGTATCTACCTTGTGGGTCTCTAGGTCTATTCATGAAAGAAAACAAAAACAAAAGGAAAAACTACCATTGGGTTTGGGAGAGACTGCAATAGCAGATACGTAGGTTCTTACCTTTCGTACTAAAGTCCCCCCGCCACCAATCTAATGCTAAGGTCTAGGAATGATCTATTTCCTAACTACTTCTTACCTTGAGACAACTCCCTGGCAACGACACCAAAATGTTAGGTGATTTATATGTACTAAAAAAGACACTACACTACCCTCAATTAAATTGTCAACCCAGGGTAAGTAAACTTAGAGTTGTAGAAAAATATATACCAAAGGTAAAAATCTGGTAGGAGTATAATCTAATTAATGAAAGAAGCTATCTATGACTAATCTATTCAAACAAACCTATCTAATGAGCAAACCCTACTAAACAACTTGAAACTAGGTAACCTAAGTACTTTTGGGCCAAGGACTGATGGATAGTTCCTAAGAAAGAAAGTAAAAACCCTATTCAAAGAAAACTAGTTCATGACAATAAGCAAAGGTAAACTACTAAGCATACTAAGCAAATGATGAAAGCAAACTACTTTTAACTTGCCAACCTACATTCAATGAACAACTACCTATGAAAGCAATTAAATAAGCAAGTAAGCAAAAACACCTATCTAACCTATTAAAGAAAATAGACAAGTAAACAAAGACACCTAACTAACCTACTAAAGAAAAAGACAAGTAAGCAAAGAGAACTATCTATCCTACTAAAGCAAAGAGACAAGTAAACAAAGACTTCTCATTGAACAACTAGCTATCCTAAGAGGCAAGTGGACTAAATGCTTGATGCAAAACTATTTCTAATGCATGAGATGAAATCCATTTTATTGAAAGCAATGAGGACTACCACCTAAATGCCTAATTTACAATAAACAAAACCACTCTTAAATCTATGAAAGCAAAAGACTAACTACCCTATAACAACAATAAAACTATAATCTAATCTATGAAAGCAAGAAACTATCTTTTATGATCTACAAAAGCAAGAAACTATCTTTAATCTATGAAACACTCAAATGTAATGCTGGTGGTTGTGTGAATGCCTTTGGTGGTGACATATGATATTTCGATGACACTTGACAACAAAGGACAATTCCAATGGTATAAACTCAACACTAATCTCAATGGAAAAATGAAAGGTATGTATTAAACAATCCAACGAAAATTTAGCCATGACAAAAGTAATGTTAAATACCCTGTATATTCATGTATAAACCATTAACATCATAATGAGATCATCATTATCTAACTAAGGAATTTAATTGCATTTTAATCTATGAAAGGAAATTGCGTAAAGGAAAACTATGCTATGTCTATTCTAATCATTCAAGCTATGATGAATTAAAAACATAAATTAAACTATGATATCAAGAAGTAAATTGGCAATTACATTAACCAATAATGAAGCAAATGAAATCTATCTAAAACTGAAGTAAGAAGACTATAACTAAGAATGGGAATTAAATCTATCCATCCATCAACATCCCTGTCAAAGAAACCCAAGTTAAAACTCTGTTCTATCTAATTAAAAATCTGTTTTAAACTAGACTATAAAATCATAAAAGAAAGTATGATCTAGCGTCTAATTGCACACGGGGTTAGTGTAGAAACTTGCAAGTTTGTTCCTAATCTACAAAATTAATACATGCTAACACATATCATCATCTAACCTGCAAAATAAAAACAAGACAATTAAGCTACAACAAATTAATCAATTAGATAAAAACACACATGTACAAGAAATAAGAAATAGTTAAATTAAGAAATTGCATAAACAACAAAAATACAATCACTAGACTACTTGTGGGCCCCCCAACAAGTCGTGGCTACCTTTTACAAGCACACCATGAACTTCAACAGGCCGAATTCACCATGAAAACATGAAAACACAGTTCTAGCACAATTCTGGCAATGTGAAATGTCAAAACAAAGTAAAACGAGTTTTTGGCAATTCTAATGCTTATGCTACTTGGTTAAGAATCTAATGAGCATCCTATCAGTATTTATAAGCTTACAACCCAGGTGGTCGACCACAGGAGGGTCGAACCACCTCTAAATTTGACAAATTACAATAAATGCGGCCATAACTAACAAAATTGAGGAAGCCAATAATCACCCTCTTTTGACAACTGAAATTGAGTTGTCTTGAGCTTAGTAGCTAGAGAGGGCGATGATAAACAAAACCCATGTGCTTGATTTGTCCATCACTGGCCACCAATACCATAACCGACAACTCGCCTTACGTTTTTGTGCAATACTGGGTGCTGGAATGAGTGCCAAATCGGGTACTGAAACGAGTGCTGGAACGAGTGGAGGATCAAGTGTCGGAACTAGAAACATGGTGCGTTTTTCCTTGTAACAACAGAAAAACATGAATTAACTCTTGGAAACCATAAAACATGATGAATTAAACTTGATTTAATCATAAAACACGAATTACACGTACCTCATGTCGATTATACCATTTTATCATAAAATTCTTTAAAAATCTCCTTCAAAACGTGCAAAACATATATGTACATGTGGCAAAAATGTATAATAACCGTCATAAAAATGATCATATCTCGGGCCCAACAAAAACTTGCATTTTTTACTCTGCAAATACAAAGAACATGCAATATGTTTTCAAACATCGACAATTTCTTTTCTTTGAAGAGGGTTCTCCCAACATAATTCTTATTATATTGTAAATTTTATTTTGGTTTTATGCATTTTTGGTTTACACGTTTTTTTAGGATTCAGGAACTGCCTTCATCTTTCCGCTATTGTTTAAAAAATATTTATGATTTTGCTACATGGACATTGAATGTTCTTTTTGAGATTTTCTGGGAAATATTTTATAGAGTTGTTTGAAGTTACAAACTGATTTTTTTATGTAGACTGTATAATTGAATTTTTAGTCAACTGGTCATATACTAATTTAATATTGTTAATATTTCAGTGTTCCCCATCACCCATCTATAAAAGAAGTAGCCAAAAGTATCCTATGGCAAACAATTGACTTATCATTATGAACAATCTTGTGCTAAGCAACCCTTAGAAATTAATGGTAGCAGGGGTGCTTATCATATAGTAATTTATGCATTTTTTTTGAAGAATCAGAGCCATTGCATTTTCACAATACACTTAGTGAAGAGGTTGTGGCAGAATGTACTTATTATGGGTCTTAGATGAAAAAAGAAGTAGTTGTAACAACCCAAATTGGATAGCAGATGAAGAGGTTGCAGACCATGTTGGTATAAAGACAAAATCCTAGTGTTGTGGGTGGTCAAGTTCAGGTTTCAGTTTTGAAACTGGGCTCTGATACCATGTGTAAGACCTTGATTTTTTATTTTTTTTTAGTTCACTATTTTCCTTTCTTGATTTTCTTTACAGCATAATAATGGACAACATTTTCTTTACAACATAATAATGGACAACAACATGATAATCAACAACAAGCTAATAATAGCAGCATAATAACAACATAACAACATAATAACATCATAATAACAACAACATACTAACAACATAAAATACACAAAATACGTACCTCTACCTGTAGATTAGTTGATTTAGTCCATGATTCTATTGTTCTTGAGTTTGCCCAACTACCCAACTGAATATTAACCTTCCATCCAACTAGGAATAGCCTCTTTGACTCTCTAGCTTTAGGAATCCTTGCGGTTTCCTCGCCCCCGAGCCCAAAATCCCTAGCAACAGCAGTGCCCTGTGAGAGTTACCCAAAACAATTCTTTCAATTTCCTTCTCCTCCTCTATCTTTCAGAAATTCTAAAAAAAAAATGAGATGCTTCTTCCAGGTCCTCCCCTTCTTTCTTATTCTCCTCTCTCATGTCCCCTCATTAATTCCCCAACAACCTTATCCCCCATTAATTCCTTCACCCACCTTTTAATAATAATAAAATAATAAAAAACTCATTTAATATATTTTAATAATTAATTAAATTTTAAATTAAAAACTATAATAAAATTAATCAATTTGGATTGTTATAGAACCTAGAAACTCCTAACGATAATCCATAATGATAATCCATGCTCTGGGATTGAAACGTTGAGCAAAATCTTATAAAACTAATGCAATCTCCCTATCACAATAATATTCTCGTAGCTTGATATTTTTTAATATAATAAAAACTTTTATTTAAATGATACAGAAACACAATTCTAAAGAATCATAAGTAATCACTTACCCTCTTAAGGTCCGATAGACCAATTAAGTCTTAGTGGATATTAATCATCATCATCATCATAGTATCCTCCACAAGGACAATTCATGAAAATATTCATAGATCGAGCATCTTCATGTCTTTGAAGAACGAGTAGGTAGAGGGTGCCTTGTTGCATTTACTTCTCGAGTGAGGGGCGACAAATGTACTATACCAACAAAGAATGAGTACTTATTTATTTGTTAATTATGAGAGAAGCCCTTTTGTGATTCCATTTATTAAGGAATACAAACTTCTTATTGAATGAGTATATATATATATATATAACATTTTTTTTTTAAATATGATAAATAATTTTTTTAATATTTTAATAAGAAATATGTTTACTATAAATTATAAAAATATGATATTTATTTATTTATAGTAATAACATTTTGTTTTTAAGTGAAAAATATGTGTGATTTTTCAAGAAAAAACACATGTTATTAATTATTAGATTTACTAAAATTATATTTGATTACAATTTTATTTATTTTTATTTATATATTTTTTATTTTTTTAATTGTTTAAAAAAAAAATATTCAATTATAATTATATGTATATATTTATAATTTTTTTTAAATAAAATAATACAATTTATTTTTTTAGAATATATATATATATATATATTTAATTACTAATATTTTTCCTATTTTAAAAATGATATTCAACTAATAAAAATTTAAAGCTTTGTTGTGTCATAAAAACCAAGGGAAAAATATAATACTTCATTATAACACTACTCAAATTAAATCCAACTAGCAAACAAACAATTTATATCTAACTTTTCTCTTTTAACAATTAATTAAATTTAATAATATAAAAATATAATTAAAATTCATGGTTTATATTTAACCTCAATGTTTGTTGTTTTATTGTGCCAACACAACTTTTATCACAAATCATCTGTTTTCAATGGAGGAGGTTTGCCAGTTAGTTTTAGCGGTGCATCCACTGTAGTTCTTAGTGGGGGGACTTAATGCACATTTATTTGGTTTTTAATGTTCTTAGATAGGTGGAGATCCAGGTGTTAGGCTCATTATTTCCCCCTGTTTAGATCCTTGTGCTATCGATCCTTCTACCCATTGATTAGACCCTCTGGATGGTAGACGAAGTCAACAATTTCTTGGGCATTGTAGACAAGGAGACTTGGGAGCATGAACGTCCCTTCTGCATTGGCAATGCACTAAATATAACAAAAGTTGGTAGTCATCTTTTGAAGGATATCCATCCATCAGTCAAGTCACCACCAACGCATTTACTGGTTTCACCAAAGGTGAATACGTTATGTGAACAGGGATTTGGTGGGACAAAGCTTCAACATATTTCATCTGGTCTGGGTTGTGAGCTTTCGGCGAGATTCCTAAGTAATCAGGGACTGGGTGAGACTGTTATAGAGCACACTTTAGTTCCTGGACTAGCTTTGGGATAGGTTTTTGAGTCTCAAGTGAGGCCTTCAGGGGGGGGGTTTGCTCATGCTAGGAAGGAAGCTAGTTTTCATGAACGGATGGTGCACCACAGTAGGGATTTTGGCACAAAAAAGGATAACACCCATCGAGAGAGACTGTGTGTGAAGGAAACACGAAAAAAAAAGGTGGCACAGGTCTGGAAACCCAAGAAATTTAGACAGAGGTTGGTCATAGGTATGGAAGTGGGTTTGGACGAAACCTGTAACTTGTCCCTCTACGCGTTGATTGGGAGGTTCACTTATAAGACTAGGAGTAGTATCAATTTCTCAGCCTGGATGCAGTGAACCTAGTTACCCATCATTGGGTATGAACCAGAATACCTCACCTTGCCTTATGGATGGTTCAGTCTGGTCTTCAAGCTCCCTGAAGATGTAGAGATCATTTTAAATGGGTTTTGGGACTTTGGGGGAGGCAACGTTATGCTTAAGAGGTGGAGAACTCGTTTTGACCCTGCCACATAATATTTCAACCTTCAACATGTCTGGGTTCTATTACTAGGCTTGCCACTCAATTTATGGAATAAAAATGCCTTGAAGGCTATTGGGAACCTTCTAGGTCGATTCCTTAAGTTTGACGAAAAGGGGCTCCACTTGGGGAAGTTGTACGAGTAACCTCTAAGTTTGATGGTCAAGGTATCACTTCCTTATATCTTCTAGTGGTGAAGGTTTAAAAGAAACTGCCATTAAAGATGCCTTGAGAAAAAGAAGATGGAAATCTTTGCAAAAATGTGGCTAATTATTGCAAGCCATTATTCAATTGATTCTTAGCAGACAACAAGGTTTAAATATAACAATATTTTGAGGAAAATTCTTTCCTTTATGTTTCCTTGAAATTGTCTACTCCTGGTGAAATAAATACCTACATAAATCTCTAGAATTGTCTATCAACATACTTCAAAATTATTTACAAATGTATAGTCAAAAATTTAGAAAAACATTCAAGAACAATGGGGGACTTCCCCATTTACTAAGGCCAATGCCTTATTAGTTGACATGACCTGTAGAAAATCTTCTTTGGAAATGGGTATGTGATAAATTTTGAGTCGATGTCCATTTACTATGAAGGAGACTTGTCCATCGTCAATATTTTTTTATTTTCACAACCCCATTGTTATACACGGTGACTACCTCATAAGGACCCAACCACCGAGTGGTAAGTTTGAATTTGAAAATTTTAAATCAGGAGTCAAACAACAAATCCCAATCACCAAGTTGGAAGTGTTTCTTCTTAATAAAATTTTCATGCCACTTACTCCTCTGGTTTTGGACTAATATTGTTTGTTGGATAACATCTTGCCTAATCTCATCCAACTCGTCTAATTGTATGGCTCGTTGTTTCTGAGCCTCATCAAAGTTTAATCTCAATTCTACGGAAATACAGAAGGTCCTTACTTGGAATTATATTGGTAGAAGTACTTGTTTCCCATACACTAGCTCATAAGGGGTATGCCCGGTGGTGTTTCTTTGGGTTGTCTAATATGCCCACAAAGCCTCTGGAATCCTATCAGTCCAATCTTGATGATGCAATTGAATCATATTTGTTAAGATATATTCCAGAACGTTTTTTGTGGAATCTACCTAACCATTATCTTGTGGGTGATATGGAGAAGACTTGCAGTGCTTAATCCCATATTTCTCTGTTAATTCTCTCATCAGCTTGGAAGTGAATTAGGTGCCTTGGTATGTAACAATTTCATGAGGAACACCAAAGAGGGTAAATATGTGTTGGCACAGGGGCAGACCTAGGGTTCAACACTTCATCAATGCACCAAAAAAACCCTAACTACTGGCCCTTTCGGCAACACCTGCGAAGCAGATGAAGTCTCATGTGAGGTAGAGGCAGGGGTGGTTGCAAGACTCCAATGTCTGCAACCTTAGCTGGGACACAGATCTGTGATTACAATACTCTAACAAAGCACTTAGCAGTTGTCATTCATTAGTAATTAACCCTAATTATAACGCAGTGCAATATTCAACAAGATTCAACACATTCAAGCACTAAGCACATCAACATAGATCAGGTCTAGCATCTCATTCACATCATTAGGCACTAAGCTATCATATTTATCTAAGCATACATCATTGCACTAAGCACTAATCATATGAACCATGAAACAACCATAATGCACAAAGCAACCATAACACATGATATACATGGTTCACCCCCAACCTGGGGCTACGCCCACCAACTCTTCTTCTCTTCATTGTCTTTTGTCAATCTTCTACATGAATAGAGCATCAAAATATCCTACTCTGCATAGGACAGGAGATCTGCATGCACCTCACCAGATCCTCCTTCCCGAAGCTAGGTTACAGCACAAATCCTTTACACAATTTCTTATAGTCACTTGCACTTAGCCTTGCAAGTCTCACATAGTATACACAAAGCATGCACAGCTACCACTTGCACTTAGCACATTGACCTTTACTTTCCCTTAACACCTAGCATCACACCCTTGCACACCTACTTACATCACCTAGATTTCTATTTATACATTAAAAAATGGGCCAACATCCCCATACCCATTACATAAGCCCAAAACCCAAAAATCCCTAAAAAGGGGGCAAGATCCCGCAATATCCGCTTTGACTTATGCTCCACCTTTAACAACCTGTTGAAGTCCCAAAATAGGTCAAACCTAACCAAGGATCTCCAAAACTTGGTCAAGGACCAACAGGCCCCCAACACTCACCTGTGACCCATCCTGAGTCACTCTGATCTCGGTAGCTCTTCTTCAAAATCCTCAATCCTAGCTCGAGCTGCTTTGACCTTCTGCTATGTTGGGGCCTCCTTCTCGGTGAACTCCTAAATAAATGCCTCATTCGTAGGTCCCTCTAAGCATTGTTCTACTAAAGTGACTACTTGTTTAATCTCTTCTCCTTAGCCTTCAATCTCTTTGAACTATTGGAAAGCTACATCCTGGACTGGATGAAGCCTCTGAGTCACTTCCATAACTTTGATCTATATGGCATGGACGTGCTAATGAACAATGCATTGTTCCCAGGATCATTTCATTTTCTCAACTGTTAACAAGAGATTCAGTTGTGCCTATACCATCGTTGATTTCTTCTTTGCCTCCTGGAGTTGTGACTCCAGTGTCTTCAGTTCAAGGTCCTCAATAAGTCGCTCATAAGTCTGTGCACTTCTACTACTAAGCTGTTGACATTCCAAAGCTAATGCTCTGATCCTCTCAACTGCGCTCTAGGCAGTGGATTCTCTTTGGTCTCGCACGTCCTGTTGAGTACTTGGTACTGTTTGTAGCTCTAGATATGTTATTCTATGTTGAAGCTGTTGGATGGCTTTAGCAAGTTGCTGCACTAGGTATTCCTCCTTTTTCTCTAAGCCCGTCATAGAGAGAAGTGCTCTGCTGACTACTTCTTTTACTCCAACCTACTCTGTGAGAAGTTTTTCTTTCACTTGCTGGATCTGTGCCTTTTCCTCTTCAAACTTTTCTTGGAGGTCATCCTTTTCCTACTGCACAACTCGACGTTTCTCTATCGCTTCCTCTTGTGCTTACCTCAGGGCCACTATGGCCTGTTCTGTTTCTTCCTGTGAATGGTGAAGGGGGTGCTTCAGTTGCATCGGCTAGTCTGCGGATTTGGGTAGGATCATATCCCAACTCTGTTTATTCTAATGGTGGGGGCACAGTGGACACTGTGCGGCTAGAGTGAAGGGCCCGTTGTACCCCTTGCAGTTCTTCTTCAATTTTTTCATACATGGTCTCTTCCTTAGCTTCATTTCTCTACAAAATATCTTCTGAAGCGTCTGATATAGCTGCGATGATGAATTCAAAGTCATCGAGCGTGAGCACAGTCTGAAGCTTGGTCTTACTAGCTTTTGACTTCTTCCACGATGTGGGTTTTGTGGGAGAAACATTTCTTTTATGAGATGGCTCTACGTCAACATGGGGGTTTTGTGGGGGTGTTACTTTTACTTGCTTCTGTTGATCTTATTTTTCATTGTTTTCTTCTTTATCTACTTTTTCATCACCTCCTCCTCCAGGTGATTTTGAAGCAATTTCTTTTGATGCACTGCTCATCTGTTGGAATTATTCTGTCTTCTTCCTTCTTCTAGTTCCAAGTGTATCATGCCCTTCACGAGTGATCATTGGTCTTTAGATTAGTTCAGGATCAGAAATTTCTATGGGGCCAACAAGGATAAGGAGCTCTATAGGCCACTCCTTAGTTATTTCTTCTAGGTCCTCCTCTGTGAGTTTGTAGTAACTCTGTAGTACTTCTTTGTTTTTGTCTCCACGTGTAGTGATGTAGATAAAATGTTTGTCTGCGTGGAACTTCACAAATGGCCATAACCTATGCAGGGTGTTCGGCGTTATACAAGGGACAACCTCAATATCCCTCTTTAACTACAGGTAGTAGGTGTGGAACACCACATTTGATTGCCATTGTTTTCCCATATCGCTTGAATACCATAGCGAAGTGAGCTTCGCGTCTAAGGGTTCATATGGCTCTAGTTCAAGGAAGGTCTCACCTTCCGACATCTCCCAAGATATGAACGTGATGAGGATCAGCAGCCAACTAAAATGGAACTCATAGCCCTAATCCTGAGCTTCGCAATAGTCTTGGTCTAATTGGTTCACTAAGTACTTTTCCTAGTTCATTTTTAGCCCCTCCATGCATTTTCCTGCAAGGTCAACAATAAACCCTATGACTTGCATGGGTCTGTTCTTGCAAACTAGCTTACCAACAATCATCTGGTAAGCAAGGCACATTGTGCCATTCTAGATGGTAGCTATCTTGTAGCCTCACTTACCCTTCTCCACATCATCGTATGTATCTTTAATATTTTGTGCTAGGGCACAGTCTGCAACCTTCCCTAGGTAAAATTCTTTTGGGTTTGGTCCCTGCATGCTCAATCTAGTGATCCAATGGATCAACACTGGATCAACGATGATGCGTCTGTCTAGCCACAAGTGACCGCCATGGAATCTCGACAACAGGATCTTAACGCACGCATTAACCTCCTGGTGCCTTCCAAAATGGGGTATTTTCATCATGTTCAGGATGGTGGACTGCGCGAGGTCCATAGTTCATGGTTGGGGGATTATCCTCAACTTATTCCCCTTCTTCCTAGTCAAATACCTATGAGGAGAGAGCATGTTGAAGTTCTTGCAATCCCCTAGGTTAAAGTCCTTGATATTTAGTGTCATGATCTTATCCGACTGAGGCTTTCCTGTGCGTATCCCCTTTGGGATGTACGCAGTAACCAAGGTGTAGTCGAAGTCCATGGGGACACTGTCATGATTCACTGCATCATCCAGAGGTAGGATGGAAGGGATTAACTTTGTGCTTACCAAGTCATCTTGATGCTTGGTTATTTTCTCATATGCAACTCAGGATTGTCTGAATCCATGAGCAGTCGAAGGGAAGGCTTGCACTCCTCACATCGATGAGGCTTGAAATCTTGTGGACATCACTCTCTCTTCCAATAGATCAATTAAAATTTCCTCTACTGACTTTTCCACATCATTGAGCTCGTTTGACATGCACACTCGAGATTGGATATCTCAGGATGATGAACAATTTCTAAATGCAATAGAATGGATGGCAAGGTCTCAATAAGAACAACAAAGTAACAATGAGTTCTCTTGTTGGCTCGGATACAATTTGCGAAAGTGTGCTCGGCACAACAATCGATGGGATAAGTAGACATCAATGTAACAGATCCTTCCAACAGACAAGAAGATTTCATCAATGCAGTTCTGTCTGTTATGGCGCGGTCCCAACGGTATGATGGCGAGCTCTTTGATCATAACTGTTGTTCTAACCGTTCGGTAACGTCAATCTAACAATAATAATTCCTCCAACGGTCATATTGTTATGCCATGGCATAGTTCCAATATAATTTTCTCTGATATTCCAACGAAGTTTGAATTCTGGAGACCTTCCTTCTGCAAAGTCTTCTTTGGAACTTCCTGTAATTTGTCCAGCTTTTCTTTCTTCTTGCTGAGTTTTCTAGCCTTCTTCCCTATGATCTGCGTTATTGGGTTCCTCTTCCCATTCCGATTCTTATCTCCTCTTAGCATAGTAACTTCACATTGTTGATGGTCTTTCGTAGGGTTCAAGGCCAATACTTCTTCTCTGTCTGGGGTAGGTTCTCTACTCTCTTGTATAGACAGGTGTTTCAGGACTTCTTGTGTTCTTTCAAATTCGACATCCATATTTATGGTCCTCAATAGCTTCGACTGGTTTTCTTGTTCTCGCAGTAAGTGTGTTATTCTCTTAGCCATGAAGTCTCTTAGTTCTTACTTTTTCTGTTCTACAGCTTCCTCTTCTTGTTTTCTTCGGATCTGATCTTTCTCAATCTAGGTTTTTCCTAGTAACATAGCAAATGGAGAATTGTTCTCAATAAATTTAACAACCTCAAATTATTCTTTTTTTGAAGTGCCATGAGCACTCATAGATGTATGGGTAAGTCTTCCACATAGCTAAATAATCCTATTCCTCCCAATGAAGGGATCATAGCAAGATTTCCTAAAATTTCCCAAGTTCTTTCTATCATAATATTCACCTGTGTTTCCTCATTCAAAACACAGTCTATGTCGAAGTCTCATATTCTTGTTTATATGCACTCTTTCTCTTTGAAGATATATGATAAGTTGATATATCTATGGTCATTCAGGGTTCCTTTAATTTGTAGTAATACAGTCTCTGATTCTTTCATGGGTTCTTCCATGGTCTCATTTTCTTGGCCTTTCTTAGGGTTTTCTTGTCTCATATTCATTCTTTAAACCTTATCAATCATTCTAGGGAAATCCAAAACGTCATGGTCCATAGCTTTACAACAAAGACAACTAGGTATTTTATCAGGGCAATTCTTAGCAAGATGGCTGACCTTCTGCAGCTATAACAAAGGGTTAATCCTCTCTTCCTTTTAAATGATCCCCAACCTTTCTTATACTACGCACTAGGATCGTGGTAGCTAACCTGCAGAAAATGCTTCCTAGGATCCTGCATCCATTTGTTAGTCCAAACATTCTTTCTATGCATAGGAATAACATATCTTTCATTATTTGTATTAGATATACTCATATCAAACCTTCTTTCTTCTAATTGTGCCCTAGTTTTTAGACTAGGATTTTTTTTATCAAACATACCTAGATCCATACATTCAAAACAAAATTTTTCACTTATCTTACCTTTATCAAAGCACAAAGCTTTTAGATCTTACCTCTTTAATAAAAAAAAATCACTAATCTTACCTCTTTCAGAGCACAAAGATTCCATATATTACCTCTTTTGTTCAGATCTGCCTCATTTCTTAGCACAGAACTTCGTAAATCAAGTAGAACACTACGCACTAAAGCAATATATCTACACACAGATATTTCTTTATTTTCCTCATTTCCCAGCAATCACAGTTTCAGGTACTGGCCACAGAACCATTTGTTGGCAAAGGGGCAGACCCAGGGTTCAATGCTTCAACATCGCACCAACAAAATCCTAACTACTGGCCCTTTCAGCAACACCTGCGAAGCAGATGAAGTCTCACCCGAGGTAGAGGCAGGGGTGGTTGCAGGACTCCAGTGTCTTCAACCTTAGCTGGGACACATATCTGTGATTAAAATACTCTAACAAAGCACTTGGCAGTTTTCATTCATTAGTACTTAACCCTAATTACAACGCAACACAATATTCAACAAGATTCAACACATTCAAGCACTAAGCACATCAACATAGATCATATCTAGCATCTCATTCACATCATTAGGCACTAAGCTATCATATTCATCTAAGCATACATCATTGCACTAAGCACTAATCATATGAACCATGAAACAACCATAATTCACAAAGCAACCATAACATAGGATATACATGGTTCACCCCTAGCCTGGGGCTACGTCCACAAACTCTTCTTCTCTTTATTCTCTTCTGTCAATCTTCTACATGCAAAGAGCATCAAAAGGTCCTACTCCGCATAGGACAGGATATCTGCGTGCACCTCGCTAAATCCTCCTTCCTTGAGCTAGGTTACAGCACAAAGTCTTTACACAGTTTCTTACAGTCACTTTCACTTAGCCTTGTAAGTCTCACATAGTATGCACAAAGCATGCACAACTATCACGTGCACTTAGCACATTGGCCTTTACTTTCCCTTAACACCTAGCATCACACCCTTTCACACCTACTTACATTGCCTAGATTTCTATTTATACATTACAAAATGGGCCTAAACATCGGTAAACCCATGGGTTGACATCCCCATACCCGTTGCATAAGCCCAAAACCCAAAAATCCCTAAAAAGGGGCTGAGATCCCGCGATCTCCGCTTCGACTTGCTCTCCACCTTCGATAGTCGGTCGAAGTCCAAAAATAGGTCAAACCTGACCAGGGATCTCCAAAACATGGTCAAGGGCCAACAATATGTCTTCATAAATGAATTCGACAACAGATTTTTCGGTATCCCTAAATAGGAATTTTTTTTCTACTCACTTGGTGACATAATCTGTACAAACCAAAATATATTTTTTCTTACGAGAAATGGGTAAAATTTGTCCTACAAAGTTAAGGGCCCATTTCTCAAAAGGTTCTATCATAACTTGGTTATGCAAGGGAATTTCATCAGCTCACGTTGGTCTTCCTATCCTTTGGCAGTTATCGCAACTCCTCACATATTTGGTAGCATCCTTAGAGATGCTAGGCCAATAGTAATCTAAATGTAACACCTTATATGTTGTAAGTTTGTCAGAAAAATGGCCACCACATGGTCCATCATGACAACTTCATAGGATTTCGGGTATCTCATATTCTCAGACACATCTATGGATAATCAAGTCTGGACCAGTATGAAAAAGTTCATGGCCAACCCAAGAGTAGTTGGCACTTTGCGTAATAATTCTATGCTTTTCATGAGGTGACAAATGACATGGTAACTTCCTAGTAGCCAAATATTTTTCCATATCTGCAAACCATGGGGTATTTACAGAGAGGGAAAAAAGATGTTCATTTGGGAAACTATCATCAATGGGAATATCATCATCCTCATTTTTTATGTGTGAAAGAAAATCATCTACCAAATTCTCCTTTCCAGGTCGGTCAAGGACGGTGATATTAAACTCTTGCAATAACAGGAGCCACCTAGTCACTCGACCATTAGTAATGGGTTTATTCATGAGAAATCTAATGGCAGAGTGATATGTATGTACAAATACTTCATAACATGTGATTTAGTGGCAAAACTTATTGATAGCATGAACTAATTCTAAGAATTCTTTTTCGGTAACTGTATAGTTTAACTCGACATGGGACAAGTTCTTGCTCACAAAATAAAAGGCATAGGACTGATGGTCTTCTTTCTGTCCTAATACTCCTCCTATTGCAGTGTTGGAGACATTAGTGGATATGTGAAATGGGAGAGCCCAATTAGGCCCTCTAATAACTTGTGCCACAAACAACTTAGATTTCAGAGTTTCAAAGGCGGTTTGATGCTGCTCAGTCCAAAGAAAATCAACATCTTTTATTAAAAATCCAAACATGGGTGCAACAATCTTTGTGAAATTTTCAATAAATCGTCGGTAGTATTCGACATGTCCAAGAAATCTTCTCACCTCTTTTTGAGTCTTGGGGGGTGGAAGTCCGACGATGACCTCAATCTTAGCAAGATCAACTTTAATCCCTTCAGATGAAACGCGATTTCCTAGAACCACTCCTTCGATCAATAACATTTTACAATTTTCATGACTTAAGGACAGGTTCATTTCTTGGCATCTGATAAAGAATTTTTCTAAATTGTCTAAGGCTTCCTGGTAAGTATTTCCATATACTGTAAATTCATCCATGTATACCTCCACACAATCATGAATAAGATCAACAAATATCCCCAGGAATGCTCGTTGAAATGTGGTAGGAGCATTACACAATCTAAATGGTAAGACCCTATAGGCATAGGTGCCCCAAGGATAAGTGAAGGTAGTCTTGTCCTAATCCTCTGGTGCTATGAGAATTTGATTGTACCCACTATATCCATCTAAAAAGGAGAAATATTTCTTTCCTGACAGAGTATCTAAGACTTGGTCAATGAAAGGAAGAGGAAAATAATCCTTAAGAGTGGCCTTGTTAAGCTCATGGAAATCGACACAAATTCTCCATTTCCCGGTTACTTTCTTTGGAACCACTAAAGGTGAGAATACCCATTTACTATCAGAGATGGGGTAAATAAATCCAACATTCACTAACTTTTGGATCTCCTCTTTTACTATATCCTTGAGTGTTGGGTTCATCCTTCTCTGGGGTTGCCTAACAGGTGTTACTTCCCCCTCGGTATATATGTGATAAATGTATGTGTCAGGCTGTATACCCTTCATGTCAGTGTATTCCCAGTTGAATTCCCTGATTGTTCTTTAAGGACACTTACTAACTTCTTTTGTTGGTCTGCATCTAGTCCGAAATTTATATGTAGAAATTTTTGTGGACTAATCTTGCAGGGCATGGTATAAGAAGTATAAGAATAATCTATCTCAAAGATAAAATATGTCGAAGAAAAAATCGACGGGTCCAGTTGTTCCTGAAATTCTTCCCCAAACATGTACTCAAATTAGGGGAAAGATTGTGGAAAATCAACACACGTGATAGCAGAAATAAAGTGGTTTAGCACATTTTCTATTGTGTGCTCCTAAAGTGCCCAGGAATGATCACTTGGCAACACGGGTTCTTCCCAGTCCTCATTCTCATATGGACATTCAAGTCACCATATATTCTCCATGATAGGTTGAGATGGTGGATATATGGTGAGTTTCTATATAGAGAGTCCATTTGAGATGGTCATTTCTCCCTCTCTACAACCAATAAATGCATTAGTTGTAGCTAACCAAGGTCTTCCCAAAATAACGAGATTCCCTTTGGTAGGATCCTTTGAATGGATGACAAGAAATTCTACTGGGTAATCCCATGAGGCTAAAGTAACTATGATATCATCCAGGATTCCTTTAGGTATAACCTTTATCTTATCTGTTAATTCCAAAATGGTTGGGATCGGTCTAAGAAGAGGTTTTAACTACAATTCCTCCAAGGTAGTAACACTCATAACATTGATGGTTGCCCTTTGGGTCCCTAGGTTTGTTCATGAAAGAAAATAAAAATAAAAACTACCATTGGGTTTGGGGGATCCTACTATAATAGATGCACAGGTTCTTACCTCTTGTCTTAAAGTTCCCCCGCCACGAAACTAATGCTAAGGTTCAGAAATGATCTATCTCCTAACTATTTCCTACCTTAAGAAAACTCCCCGGCAACGATGCCAAAAATGATGGGTGTTCTATATGCACTAAATCCCTCAATTCAATTTTCAACCCGGGATAAGTAAACTTAGAGTTGTATCATTTTATGTGCCAAGGAAGAAAATCTAGATGAAGTATGGTATAACTAAGGAGATGGTCTATCTAAGAGTGAATCTACTTAAGCAATGACTCTTTCATTTTTATCAATTAAAAAATCTTATTACTGAACTTGAACTATTTACTCTAAGCAGCTTCAAACAATGAATCAATGGATTATTCTTAAATAAGCAAATCAAACCCTACTATGAACAAGTTAATCTATTCAATCTAATGAGCAACAACAAGTAAATTACTTTTGATCTTTTATCTTTAAGCAAGTAAGCAATCAAACAACTAACCTATCAAACCTATTCAACAAGTAAACTCTATTCTTAAAACAAAACTCATAATCATTTATATTTTGAAAAGGAGAAATCTTAACCTAATTAATAAAAAAGCATCATGACTGTATTAAGGAATTAATCAAAACTACTCTTAATTTGCAATAACAGGAAATTCAAAGATGATGAGTATGTCTTCAGTGCCTAATAACATCACAATGGCATATGATTATTAATGATAGCTCAAGAGGGATTAATTCAATGTTGACTTCTACAGATAAATGAAAAGTATGAATTAAGCAATCTAACGAAAGCTTTGCCATCATAGAAGAAACATTAAATATCTTGAAAATCCATGTGATCTCTAAATTTCATGCATCAATCATCGATAATTAAAAACACTCTTATACTAATTCAAACACACTCTTATACTAACTCAAGTAAATTTACAAGATTATAAACTTATGATTAAAAGATTAATTCAAATTCAAACTTCTAATTAAAATTGCAATTCAAATCTAGAACCGAGATTTCATAAATTAAACTAAGCTAATCCTATTATTAAAAACTCGGATTTCAAACTAGAATGCTTGTAAAAACATAATCCAAAATCTACTTCTATCGTAGCATACTAAAACGAGATTGATAAGCAAAAGAGATCTATGAAAGCATAAATAAACTTAGAATTAAATCAGCTAATAAAACTTGTAATCATTTATCCATTGAATCTACAAAAAAAAATCTATCTAAACTAATCCTCGGTTTTAAAGACTACTCTGTTTTAACTTGCAGAAATCAATTTAACACTTTAACACACCATCTAAGTTAGTATCTTGCAAGCCAGTCACTAATAAATAAAAGACACAACATAAAAAAATAACTATCTCCTACAAGCAACCTGCAAAAAGAGGAATTAGACAATTAAATTATAAACAACAAACACAGTATGAAAACTACAAAATACATATAACAACAAAATAGAATGAATTATATCTACACATCTGAAATACACGATCTATCTATCTAAGTATTCACCTAGACCACTAGTGGTCCCCCCAGCAGGTCGTGGCTACTCCTCAACAGCGAATCGCAAGCTCAAAACAACATGATTATGTCATTAAATTAAAAACACAGTCTGAACATAAGCATGCAAAGATGTCTCAATTACACAATGAAATGTATTATTAAAATTATGTCTTTGGTCTGGACACTACTGGTGGTATTTATAACGATTACAGTTCGAGAGGTCGACCACTGGAAGGGTCGACCTCTTCTAAAAATGGTAAATCCCATTAAATGCACTCTAACAGTCTTTGGCTTCTAGAAACTGAATGAGCCACTTAGGGATTAGCATAAATACCTAATCTGAGATGTCAAGAGATCAGTAGTTGGAGGCCATGAGGGGGCACAAAACCCAGGTCATTGATTTGCCCAACACAGGCCGCTAATATGCCAACTTCCAACTCGCCTTCACTCCGAGCGCTAGATCACGTGCCGGATGAAGTATCAGATCGGGTGTTGGATGAAGTGTCAAATGAGCTACCAGATGGGGGATTGGTTTGCAAATTCACCTTATTACACACAAATCACACATTAGATCCTCATAATCATCAAAACGAACTAAATTTAACTCAAAACCATTGCAAAACATTGATCGCACATACCTGTTATAAATCGATGATGAATTGATACAAAATCCTTCGAAAACTTCTTAAAAATGGTTAATAACATATATAATACTGATGTGAAAAGGATTCAATCATCACCACAAAACAATCAAAATATGAGCCCACCAGTCATCTACTTCCCCCACGTCCTCTAACCATGATTACATGAATGTATAGTTTTCAAAATTTAATTAGTGATATAGATTTAATAATTTATTTAACACAATGGAAGGCGTAATGACCCAATGTCACAGGGTTGAACCCGCTCTGATACCATATGTAATGACCCCTCCATTACTATATAATTTAAAGGTAAAAACAATGACGATTTTTTTGTTTGTTGAAACAACAGTTATACCAAGTGATAATCGACAATGACATACATCACTAAACACACATCATAATCTCATCATATCACTACACAACAAGAATCAAAATACACATCACTATTATTCATATATCAACCTTAACACATTAAGACAATAAAGACGTCTACCCGCCAAACATACCCTGCAAGGTCAGGAACTCCAAGACACATAATCAACACTCAAGTCTAGGATTCATCTGATTGATTTTGACCATTCAAGGTCTCAGGACTAGAAATTGTTCTGAGGAACAAGGAATTATCTAAATCCCCTAACCACAATCCTATTCCGAAATTCATTTTAAAATCAACAACAACACGTAATCGTATTTTATTTTTGAAAGCACATTATAATAGTCTATAACGATGGAACAATCATTTAGGCAATTGTAATGACCATCGCTTTACTAACAACTAAGAGTAAGTGAATACATCGAAATAACCTTTGATCTCTCTCTCTCTCTC
>CBVK0100352046.1:0-21623 GCA_900067695.1 Picea abies
GCTCTTCCGATCTCACTTGAAGATACTACTGAAACCTATGATATCCACCCAAAACTTGGCCGAAAAGGCGGTTTCATTTTGGGAGTTAACATTTGGCTCCAACTGGGATGGGCATCTCCGGTTTCATTTTGGGAGTTAACATTTGGCTCCAACTGGGATGGGCATCTCCCTATGAGGTGACCAAGAACCTAGCTAGACTCAGTAGCCTTATTGAAATCTGAAAAATAGTTTCTAGTTCCATTGGGCATGGAGTTATTTGAATGACAAAGTAAAGAAAACAGAACTGACAAGAAATATGTACAAAGGAACCTGGCTTCTCAAGAAGCATTATGAAAAATAGATCTTCAGGAAGCGCCCGTTGAAAGGGCCCCCTGAAACTGGCTCGCCTGAAAGAGTTTGAAGAACGAAGGTGTTGTTCTGCTGCACTTCCGCTATGATAAACGGACCTGTCCAGAGAGCATCAAAATTTCCGTGCTTCCCTTTCTCCTGTCTTGCTGCATCCCACTTTAAAACCATATCCCCTGTTTTGAAAACATCTGATTTGACCTTCTTGTCGAAATTTTGTTTAATCATTTCCTGATGCAATTGAGCCTTTTCTAAGAGCTGATATCTATCTTGTTGCAGCTGTGCCAAATCATGAATCCTCCTAGTTAGATCGTTTGGTTCCTCATCCGATTCCTGTAAAAATTTTGCAACTGGTAGTGCGAGCTGAACGGGAAATATGGCCTCAGTACCATATACCAGCTTAAAAGGAGATGTACCAATTGATTTTTTACATGTTACCCTATCAGCCCATAAAGCAAATTTTAGTTTGGAATCCTAGCCCCTGACATTTTGTTCAAGTAGTTTCTGTATGATCCTGACCAAGCTCTTGTTCGATGACTCAGCTAGACCATTCCCTTGCGGATAGTAGGTTGTGGAATGTACCAGCTGAATTCCCAGCTCTTCACACAATTTAACCAAGTGTTTATCTTTGAATGCAGCAGCATTATCAGTAACCAACCTTTTTGGGCAACCAAATCTGGCGAATATATTCTTCTGCAGAAAGTTTATGATGACCGTGTGATTTGCGTTCCGGGTGGGAATAGCCTCGATCCACTTCGTAAAGTAATCAGTAGCAACCAGGATCCACCGATGTTGTCCACTAGAAGGCGGATGAATCTCAGCTATGAAGTCCAGGCCCCACTGCTGAAAAGGTCTGGTGACAACTATAGGTTTGAGAGGAAGGGACTTCAACTATTTCTTACCTTCGAATCTCTGGCATTTGTCACACTTTTTCACGAATTCATAAACATCTGAAAATAAAGATGGCCAATAATAACCTGATCTCAAGATTTTATGTGCTGTTGTTTTCCAATAGTGATGTCCTCCGCACTCACTATTGTGAAATTCATTCATGACCTTGGCTGCCTCTTCCTGATCCACACATCTCAACAACAAACCAATGGGATTTTTCCAAGACAACAAACCGTCATTTATGCAGAAATTTACAGCCCTGAGCTTTAAATCCTTTCTTTGAGTCTTCGTCAAATCTGACGGGACTGATAGAGTCTGCAAAAATTGAATGATGTGGCTGTACCGCTTACAGTCAGCTAGATGAGCCGAAACCTGTATTCCCTTACCTTTGTTGCTCTCAGCAGATGGATCATTTTCTGCGTCAATGCTCATCAAATTTATGTTGAGAAGCTTGCAATTTTCTTCTGCCAGAAGTCTGGCAAGACCCTGGCCCTTTACTAACTTTGTTGGTTTTATTTCGACATCAAACTCGATCAATCTAGCTATCCACTTACTTCTTTTGCCATCAATGTCAGGTTGAACAAGAACATATTTGACTGAGCTAGAAGGGACAAAAGCAATTAGCTTAGCTTGAAGAATGTAGACCCTGAAAGCCTTCAGTGATTTGACAAGCGCATAGGCCTGTTTCTCCAGCAACTCATACTTCAACTCTGCATCCCTCAAAACCTTGCTAAAGAAGGCCATTGGCTGTTCCTGGTCATCAGCATTCTTCTGCAAAAGCACTGCAGCGATTGTGTCATTGGAAGCAAACGAAAAAATATAAAATACCTTTGAAAAGTCTGGGCTGATCAATACAGGAGCTGTTGTGATGGCCTCTTTGATGTCGTTGAAGGACTGTCTTGCTGCTTCAGTCCACTTCATCTCAGAGTCTTTCTTTAACATGGTTGTAATGTGTTTGGTAAGTTCGGCAAAATTCCCTATGAATCTTCTGACAAAATTAATGGTTCCAAGAAAAGACTGAATGTCTTTTTTCGATCTTGGAAGGGATAGATTTCTGATTGCCTCTACCCTCTTTGGATCGATCTTAACACCATCCTCTGAAACAATATGCCCGCGAAGCTTTCCCTCTTTAAGTGCAAAATTGGACTTTTTGGGATTAAGAGAGATACCATACCTCCGACACTTCAGAAATGTCTTCCTCAAGTGCTGCAGATGTAATTCGTGACTGTTTGAAAAGACAGTGATGTCGTCAAGATAAATCAGGACAAACTTATCTTTCTCGCCGACGAAAGCAATATCCATTACTCTTTGAAACGTCGCCCCTGCATTCATCAGGCCGAAAGGCATTTTTTCGTACATGAACGTGCCCCACGGGGTGGTGAAGGCAGTTTTTTCTCTGTCCTCCAGGTGGACAGCAATCTGATTGTACCCGGAGAATCCATCGATAAAGGACATTACCTTCGATCCTGACACTTTCTGCAACATGTGCTCCATCTTTGGTAGCGGATAATTGTCTTTTCTGGAGCATTTGTTCAGATTTCGGAAGTCAACACAGAGTCTGATTTCTCCGTTTTTCTTCCTGACTGGCACAAGGTTAGCAATCCACTCTGAGTACCTGAGGGGGATGATGATACGGGCATCCAGCAGTTTCCTAATTTCTTTCTCCATCGTGGGCAGCAACAGAGGATTGAATGATCTCAACTTTTGACGGAATGGTTTAGTATCTTTATTCAAGGGAATTTTGTGTTGGATCACATCTGTGTCGAAGGTTTTCAGATCATCATACTGCCAAGAAAAGATGTCTGAAAATTCTTTCAACAATTTACCATAATCATCCTTTTGTTTGTCAGACAAATGGGAGGCCAGATTGACATGTCTGGGATCTTGTTCATTGGCCACATTATATTTGAAGACATCTGACTCTTTTTCTGCAGTGTGCAATTTGATAGCCACATCGTTGTTGTCAAAGAGCCTCTCCAATGGAACCAAGCCCTTAGGAATTCTATTTGTGGACAACTGAACTATCTCGTGGGCTGCAATCTTGTTCTTGAGCTTTGGTTGCTCAACTTCGTCATCATGTTCGTTGTCTTGGTCAATCTGCAACTATGCAAACTCATCGACTACAGCAAGGAATCGGGTAAGTTCAGCATCATCCTCAAAGACTTTCCAGAACTTCACATTGTCGGGAAGAGAAGGCCTATGTCTGACTTGAATTTCATAGGACAGTTTGTGAGGCAAAGGAGGAATGAACGCACATGCTGATACAGCCAGTGAATCAGCTACTTGATTCATGGATCTAGGCACGAATGTGATTTTGAAATCTGCGAAACTTTTAATGGCCTCCAATACTTCATCCCTGTAAGCCTTGAGTCTCACATGCTTGGCTTGGAAAGATTTATTCACTTGCTGGATGATCAAATCAGCATCACCAAACACTTGCAATTTTCTGATGCCCTTTGCTTTTGCTGCGTTCAGTCCTAAAAATAATGCTTCATATTCAGCGATATTGTTTGTCACCTTAAATTCAAGTTTGAAAGACAGGTGGGAAGTCTTCTTTGAGGGAGAAATGAATACTATTCCTGCTCCAGCTGACTCTTTGGCGCAAGCACCGTCAAAAAACATAGTCCAGAGATCATCCTCTGCTATCTCTGTGGGCTGTACTGGGGTCTGGTCTAGTGGTTTTCTGAGCAGCAAGGTGTCGGACAGCAAGTCATCAAATTGCAAGATGCAAGATCCCATGTCTGTATCTAGTGCATAAATAGGATGATTTGATGGGTTCTTTTCATCACTGATCACGTATGCTAATTGAGACTCCCTGTAAAGTCTTCTGTTCACCCCTCCAAAAACGGGGATAGTTGCATAGGAAAGGTCCATCTGGAGAGTTCCACCTAGCCTCTTCATCCATGACCTTGATAGAAGACACCCGAATTTTGGCAGTATGTCAGCCACCACTATGTCCATTACCATGGTTTTCATTGACGCTTGGGTCAAGGTCATAGCCAAATCCTTAATCATCCCAAGGCATTTGACTTTTCGAGAATCGAAGGAGAAGAGGTCATGGTAAGGCTTTGTGATTTCCAGCCCAAGCTCGTCCATGACAGCTTTGGGCATCAAGTTGTGGGAGGCACCGGAGTCCAGCAAACAATTATGCAATGTCTTTTCATGGATGTTCAAAGAGATATAGAATGGAGGGCAACTTTCATCCCTGTCTTCTACCATTCGGCCTAGAGTTATGGTTGGCTTATCATCATAGATATTTAGGATATCAGCAGAATGGGATACTGACTGGGGATCTAAAGTTCTGAGAATATCTCTTTTAAACATCTCATTCTTCATCAACTCAACAAGGGGCATTGGAATCTTGATCTTTTGTAATTCAGCTTCGAAATTAAACGAATAAGGAGTCTTATCAGCAGATTTATCAGAAACTTTTACCTTGCTTGAAGGGGCATCTTGGTCCTTCTGTTGTTCAGAAAAAGGTTGAACCTCTGGAGCTGGCTAACTGACAGGAGCAACAACCTTCTTGGGAGAGTCTGGTACTTTTTCCTTTGAAGACTTGGCAGGCTGATATTCTGATGTATGGTCCTTTTGTTTAACAGGAGTAGCAGTCTCTGCAGGGGAAGCTGATGCATCTGTTTGGGCAGCTTTAGATTTAGAGCGGAGGTTGTATCTACTCTTATCTTCTGCTGTAAATATGCCATCACTGAGGAGGTCATCTTCTGTTTCTTCGGTCACCAATGATTGTTCATAATCTTGTTGTGTGAGATAAGATGTCCCTGTCTCATCTCCGACACAGTGAATGTCACCTTCCACCTCTTCTTGCTCATCAACATTTTCTTCATCCATTACTACATTCTGAAGGGGTAATCTTATTCTCTGATCTTCATTGGGATTCCTATCTCTTTGCAGAATCTGAGTTTGTGGATTGTTTCTTCTGTATTGAAAAGCATTTGGGTTTCTAGGGGCAAGATTACCTAGATCTTTTGCTCTTGCTGGTGTCTGATTTTGAACTTTCAACTTCGACATTTCCGATGTTAGAGTATCCAACATTTTAGCCATTTTTTCCATTTGACTATTTGAAGAAGAAGAAGGAGAGTCTACAACAGACTTCTTCGTTTCAGCCCTCCCTTTGAGCTTCTGAGAAGCTGTGATGTTTGATTCAACTTCAAGAGCAGCATCTTGCATCAAGGCAAGCATTTTTGATCGCCTTTCCCTCAGGATGAGACAAAATTATGCATCAAAGGCTGCAGAGAACGTTATTTTTGCTGAGGCATCACTTGGTTTGATCTCTGTTGGGATCTTACCAAACATTTTGTTGAATCGTTTAATAAAATCTGAGACTGATTCTCCATCTTTTCTTTTCAAATTTCCGAATTCAGACATGTAATATAAAAGATCTCGTCTTTCACCCCAGTATTTCAAGAATGCCTCATCTAGTTGTTCAATGCCAGTGATTGAGTTTGTTGGCAACTCCTTGAACCATTTCCGAGCTTGACCATCCAGGCTCTGGACGAAGACTCTAGTCCATACATCCTCCTCTGAGATGTTTATGTTTTCTGCATAAGCATGGAATGCCTCGATGTGTTCTTCCGCTGTGTATTCCCCTGCTCCAGTAAACTTCGGCATGTATTTCTGGTAATCACCAGTTGGCATGGCAGAGAGGGGGTTTGGCAAGATGAGAGGGGCATATCTATTTGCTAAAATTTGTTCCATTCTGTTTTGAGTTTGACCAGCCATGATGACCTGGATAGTAGATGAAGATGACGAGCTTGAAGGAGATAATGGAGGAGATGGGTGATTCGGAGGAGATGATGGAGGAGATAAATTTCCTGAATTCGAAATGAATGCCCGTCTTACTTCATTCATAAGAGCAGTTTCAGAAGTTGATGGGAAATAGGAGGCTTTATAGAACCGGCTGAGCAATGAAGCTAGGTTTCCTTCACCCTTAGAGGATAGATCTTGGATAATTTCCTCAAGGACAGGTAGATGGGTATAGGTGTGCAGAATGCTCTCTGAAAGTTTGCTAGGCGATGAATTAGAAGAAGAAGGAGAAGGATGTTCTTTCGGAAGAGATGAAAATTCGATCTCAAGGGAAGAATCAGTGATATTGGATGAAAGAGATGGTTCTTCTACCCTAGCAGCTTGAGATGAACTTTTTATTTCTTTAGATTTTTGAATTTCAGCAGAGGTTTCAAAAGGATTTTCAGATACAGAAATATGGGAATCAATTGGAATACCTGAATCAATCGCAGCTGCAGATCCGGAGGCCTGTCTGTGCAATGCTTTACCCTTGCTGATGATTTTTTCTGGGTCAGGAACTGATGTCAAAGGGCCTTCTGGGTTTGCCCTGGTGTGAGCTCTTTTGGGAGCCACTTCGTCAATGGAGTCATCAGATAGAAGATGTACAACCAAGTGATGTCCAGGCTTTGTCTATCATCAAAGTTGGCTCAATGTCGTCTCCCAAGGAAGTTGAGCTTTGATCTCCTCTCCCCGGAAACAACGCCAATTTGTTATCTCTCCAAGAAACCCTCTGTGGTTGCAGACTAGAGGTGCTTGGTAACTTAAGAAACGAATGTTTTTGTGTTTTGTGAATGTGGGTCAATGGGACAACTCAATACAGTTTATAGCATTCAAACATGAATATGATAAACAAATAGACAGTGCTTTCAAGGATTGATTAATCAGCAAGTAACTTAAAGGTGGATGGAGAACAAATTGTAACTAAACCAATGCATAGCAGGGTCTAAGAGACAATCAATAGACTTATTATCAGGTTATGAGCTAAACAATGGGATAACAGCCATTCAAAGCTTAACAACACAGATAAAAATGCAGAAGGAAAATGGAAAGCTGACAATCAAAACTAAAAGAAAACTGTGATCTGTATTAGCATAATAAGTCTGAGCACAAAAAAGAGTATATCTCTGTCCAGAATCGAACCCTTGTTTGATTTCAAAATAGGCATTTATAGCCTTTACAAGATGGTTACACAGATCCTAAAAACATGGATCTGTTATTTAATAAAAACAGTCCTATTTTACTTAAACAGCTATGAAAATAAAGTCTCCAATAACAAAAAAACGTATCCGAATTGTCTTCATCATGCAAAAAATCCTCATCTGCTTTCTCCAGCTTCCAACACCTGCAATGTAGTGAGGCAGTGTGACACTTGTGCGTGACTGTTTCATTTCCCCAATACTCATGGCTGAGTTTTAGGATATGGTATTGAAAGCGTATCCAAAAATTCCTCGGATGCTTGAGTTTGAACCTTTTTGCATGCAATTTAATGATGCATGATACGCTGGCATATCTTCAAAACAAGTTGAAAACAAACTGTAGTGATCTTGTCCACAAAACCTGGCTGCAGAGCTTTCAACAGCGCGACCGTTTGAAACTTTCATGGGTTAGCTGTTGAAAGCTATCGCTTTCAACAGCTAACGGGTAGCGAAAAAGTAGCCTGGTGCTGTTGAAAGTCCCGATATGCACAAAAAAGAGCTTTTTGCCTTCAAAATTTATTTCTGACTGAAATCAATTGACATCTGACCTTTCACCTTGCATGTTGACCGCCACATGAGCAAGGACTTGCAGGTCTGGATGAGACTTTTGCTTTATCTTTTGTTTCAATCCTTTGATTCGTCTTTTGAGGTGTCGAGCAAGCAACTTTAGTCTGCTGCAGTTGTTGATGAGCTTTTCCTTCTTTCTTTTCTCTTTAATGCTCTCCTTGGCCAACCTTTCGAATGCTGCATTTGTTTGAGCAAAGTTGTCGGACAACCTTTTATATCTGTCTTTAATTACTCGCTCCAGAACTTCCTGTTGAGCAATTACCTCCTTGAGGTGTTTGATTTTCTGGGCTTTATTTGGCCTAGGTTTCTTTGACGATTCTCCTTACTCTGTTTTACTTAACGTGTCATAATTTTGAGCAAATTCTGTAGATTGTTCAGAGCCCTTGATGGCAGGGGACTGATCTTTCTGTTCAAACTCTGAATCTGAGTAGGGTAGATTTAGGATGTTCTTCCCTGTACTATGTTGTGTAGGGTGGCCTGAGTCCTGCTATACAGTCGGCTCTGTAATCTGCTCGAAATTTAATTTCCTTTTTGAACTGTGAGGTTTTACCCCTGATATCTCGTCTTCTGAAGGTGCTGGTATGGCCCTTCTTCTCCTTATGCTTCTCTGAGGAGAGGCTTTCTTCTTTGACCCTGCCATATGTTCAATTGCAGTTTGATTTTGAGTCTCGAAACCTTCCCAGAACAGGAAGTGTTCCCAACTTCTCCCCTGTAACTTTAATTCTTGTAGAATAATGAGTTTTATTAGTCCCAGATGACAGAGAGTCGAATTAATGCTCGAAGGTCGAGCTCTGATTCTATTGCAGACTTTAATCAAACTGTGGTATAAAAAGTAAGGTAAATTGATTGGAGTTTTGCCTGAAAAATGATCCATCAATTTAAAATGATACATCATTAGCTTGTCGTATCTACCTTCAGATGTGATATATAACTGAATACCTTTGAATAAATGTTGCCACTCTTCGTCCAGGTATGAAACTAGCATTCCTTTAGTCCAGGCTTTGTGTTTGTATCCATCCTTCAGATAGAACTTGAAATCCTGCTTTTTCAGAGCCGTGGTTTTGAACCATTTTTGCCCAGTCATAGGTAACCCTGTAGCTTATGCAATAAACTTCTCGTCCACCTTGATTTCTACAGAACCCACCCGAGCTCTGTTACCATCGAATGACATTGCAAAGGCCTCAGTTGTGGCTTGATGACACCCACTCTGTAATCTGTTCACGAACTCCATGCAACCTGCGTTTGAAAAATATCTTTGAACCTCGGGATGTGATTCCAGAAAAGATAGATTGCTGAGTTCTCGTTTTAACAAGAGGCCACCACGTTTTTTCATCATTTTACAACTCTGTCACTCGGCCACTGTGATTTCTGTAACTTTTTGGTCGAACCCTTGTCCTGTGCTGTTGAAAGTAGTCTCGGCTTCTTCTCTGTGTTGGGTGAAATGCAAACCTTGGGTGTACTCTGGAAACATCCTGTGATATACCAACTTTACCTGATTTGATGGTGTCAGGCCCTCTGAACCTCATCTTTACCTGCATCGCAGGATGCGAACTTGCCATTTCGGGTGTGATGATAGTTGCGCGTCGGTTCTGAAAAGATTTCAAATTTCTGTCATATCCTGTTATACAAGCTTGAACTGCCATGATTGCTTGTTTCCACTAGCGCATGTCTCGGATCTTTTTGTGACGTGGGGGTGATCACCTCATAATTTCGTTCATGCGTGGATAATGAGCACGTGATTCGTGCTTCATGCAGCTACGGTGTTTGGAGAACATTCCTGCCATCACGCTCGCTTGCCACTTTCATCAGCACATGAACTCTTCGGAAAACCCTGTTAGCTGCGGGAAGTGAACACTTTCCACAGCGCACCGTTTGATAGGAAATTCACTTTATCCACGGAAAGAAAAACAGCGTACCACATCATTTGAAAAACTTTCCTTAGCGCGAAAGTGAGTACTCTCCACAGCGTGCCACATGCGAACTGTCTGTCAAGCTTTTCGCGCCTTGTCACTTTCCACAGCGTTTTGAACTGATGAAACGACGTCCTTAGCTATTGAAAGCTATCGCTTTCCACAGCGCACAATGGACCCTTTAACAAGATGTTAGCTGTTGAAAGTAAACAATTACATTTTTGAAAGAGAAGACTTTATGGATTGATTA
Organism: Picea abies; assembly: GCA_900067695.1. Taxonomy (NCBI): domain Eukaryota; kingdom Viridiplantae; phylum Streptophyta; class Pinopsida; order Pinales; family Pinaceae; genus Picea; species Picea abies. Next base: position 9,960 of record CBVK0100352046.1, read on the forward strand.
TTTCCTAAGACACACCAAAACCAAAATTTTTCTCGACTGTAAAAAATCAAAAATGACTTGAAGATACTACTGAAAGCTATGATATCCACCCAAAACTCGACCGAAAAGGCGGTTTCATTTTGGGAGTTAACAGATTCTACACTTGTGAGCACACCTATGGTCACTGGATGCAAGCTAATCAAGGATGATGACTCACCTGATGTTGATCAGAGTTCATATAGGTCTATGATAGGAAACATGTTGTATATCACAACATCTCGTCTAGACATAATGCATGCTATTGGAATGGTAGGAAGGTATCAGTCTGCACCTAAACATAGTCATTTGATAGTTATCAAAAGAATATTCAAAAATTTGAAAGGAACGATGAACTATGGCCTATGGTATCCTAGGAATCAAAATTTTCAATTATCAGTCTATTCAGATGTTGATTGGGCTAACTGCATGGATGAAAGGAAAAGCACGAGTGGAGGTGCATTCTTCTTAGGAGATTCTCCTATAGCATGGTTGAGCAAGAAGCAAGGTTCCATTTCCTTATCGACTATAGAATTTGAATACATTGCAGGTGCCACTTGATGTACCCAAGTATTTTGGATGATTCAGACACTTGCAGACTTGGAGGTAAAATATACTGCACCGATCCCAATTCATTGTGATAATACTAGTGCAATTAGTGTGTCAAAGAATTATGTATTTCACTCCAAGACCAAGCATATACCCATCAAGTATCACTTCTCGATCGAACAAGTGACCAACACTGTTGTTTATTTGCATTATATTCCATCCAAATATTAGATTGATGATATCTTCATGAAACCGCTTGCAAAATCTCAATTTGAGTATCTACGCCATAAGTTGGGTGTGACCCCGTTATCAAGATAAATTTTCCATCTTATCAGGGGGATAGTGCTCCTAGTATATCTGATCAGGGGGAGCACAGAGTCACTCTGTTTTTTCTTTGACATTGATGTCAAAGGGGAATAAAAAGGTGTTGTTTGTATGCTACAGTTGGAGGTCTAAGAAGAATAGTGCAGCCTTTCAGGGTTGACATCAATGCCAAAGGCGGATATTGTTGCCATGTTTTTATAGGTAGAGTGTGCTTGTCATTGATGGAAAGAACAACAACGACAATGAAAAATAGGAAAAGAATAATCTCAGGAGGAGAAGCAAAAAATATGTAGAGATCAAAGCTTAGAAGGGAAAGCGCAGTACATAAATGTGATCAGGATCAAAATCTCCACAGGACAAACCAAGACCGTTGAGAATTCAAATACTTGAATACCCGATAGTCGTTGGATCACTTTTAAGTGGAAGGACAGGATAAGCTAGAAGAGAAGCACTAAAGATAGATCGAGCCATCGATCTAAGAACATGATCAAGGAACGACATTTGGTTCACGTCAAAATATGCGAGGAGGTTACTGTTCGGGGAATCTCACTTCGAAAGAATTGGCAATTTGAAAGTCAAATTACCCGAAGCTCGAAATCTAAAATGAATAAGGACCATCGGATCTGGTGAAAATATGATGACCTTTGGATCACTTTAAGTGGAAGGATAGGATAAGTGGGGCAAAACAATTGAGAAGTCGATTATCTGAATATCCATCAGCCGTTGGATCACCTTAAGTGGAAGGACAAGATAAGAAAGGGCTGAGATCTGAGATCTCGATCACCTGAATATCTGTCAGTTGTTGGATCACCTTAAGCGGAAGGACAGGATAAGAAAGGGTTGAGATCTGAGATCTCGATCACCTGAATTTCCATCAGCGGTCGAATCGAATTAAATGGAAGGATAGGATAAGAAAAGATGGAGAGTCATTGGATTTAATCCAAAGCAAAGTTGTATCGCAAACAGATCGAGCCATTGATATAATATCTTGATCCAACAAATGTCATTCATTTCGGGTCTAAATTTATCAGGAGGTTACGCTCCGAAGAAATCACTTCAAGAATTTCCAGTTGAGATTTGAAACACCCGAAGCCCGGAGAGCCGAAATACATTCTTGACCGTCGAATCATCCAAAGTAGATCTCAATTGTTAGATCATATGAAGAAGATCTCAAGCGTCAGATCGTTCGAAGTGAATCTCAGTCATCTGATCTAGAGTGTCAGTTTGAGTTTTGAAATTGATGAAGCCCGGAGACACGAAAAGCCAAAATAAATTCTCGACCGTCGGATCATCTGAAATAGATCTTAGTCGTTAAATCATCCAAATAAGATCTAAAGTGTCAGATCGTTCAAAGTAAAACTTGATCGTCTGATCTAGAAAAGATGTGGCATAATCCTGTGGACTCTGGGTAAATACCCGAAGTAAGCCTCAACTGTCTAATCCAAGAGGACACGTGGCAGTAATCCACATACTTCAAGGGGAAGTAAAGTTTGAGACTTGAGATTTCATAATTCCGAAGACCTGAAGGAGATCTCGACCATTGATCGAGAAAGGAGCCACAGAACTATGGATCTGGTTGAAAGGTCAAATTCCCGAAGTAGAGGGAGAGTCGTTGATTGAGAAGGACAGGTGTCCGCAGATCATCGACTCTGGAAGATTGGCATACAGAGAAAAGAAGGGTTTGATATTTGAAACTCCCAGAGCCTGGATCACGAAGTAAATCACAAACATTAATTTAGGAAGGTTAGATCTAATCCACAGAACTTGAAAGGATAGATCTGAAATGTCAGTTCAAGAGCACCGTCAATATCGTGAGATTGAAGGTCCCGTCTCATTGCAGGGTCAGAACATGCTCGGGTCTTAATTTTTCATGAGCGGGTTGCAATCAAAACCACCGTATCGCCAAAGGCATACGTGGAGCTCTGTAGTGAATTGCGGGGAAAAAAGAGGATTTCCCTCAAACCACCTTTGGCTGCACCCACAATCGCATGGTCACATGAGATCATCACCCAAGATCATATTGAGAAACGGAGCTAGCGCTCGCTAGATCGATATCGGGAAGCGCTTTTTGAATAGGTGTTTGGTCACCGCCGGTGATCACGTGAAGGAAGGGGCTTAGAAGAAAAAGAATCCAAAAACAACTAACTGTAACTGCTAGAGAAGATGAAGAGTTTGAATGATGATTAGACATAGGACTTGGCGTGAGAAACACATGCAGAACAAAGAACATAGTGTTCTTTTTCGATAGTTATGCATGAGGGTAGGAGGAGATGCAGTGTAGTACCTGAAGTGGAGATCAGAGGTGCAGTTTATAGAATGCATATGCAACACAGAGCATAAAATGTAGAAGAGAAACTGAGCAGAGAACTGTGGTGCACAGGAAGGAAAACGAGTAGAGCATAGAAGCAGAAAGATGCAGAAGTGGAACAGAGCATAGAAGCTGAAGAAGGAAGATGAGACATGGAGTTGTAATAGACCATATCAGAGACAAATAAGGTATGTAAATTTTTATATCTTGGGGTGGTAGGGTGGTTCTAGGGAGGACTGTTGTCCTTAGAGTTTGAAGTGGGTTCTTGAACACATGGATTTGTAGCTTCCATCTGGTTGCAGCCAGAAAAACCAGGGTGGTAGGGTGGTGCAAGGGAGAACCATTGTTCTTTGTTATACAGGTTGTTTCTTGTGTGACTAGAAGTTGATGCTTCCATACAGTTAGTGCTGGAACACTCAAGGAGTTGGTGCTTCCTTCTAGTGGGTGCTAGAGAAATCAGAGGGTTGGTTCTCTCTACAAGTTGCAGCTTGTTAAAGAAGAGGTTGTAGCCTCATTTTGAGTTGGTGCTCAAAGACAGATGAATTACAGAACATAAAAGACTGCCTATCATTCTAAGAAGAAGAGGTTTTCTGACGCCCACCTGCCCTCGACGGCACGGCTGCTCTTACCCAGGATCTTCTCTAAGTCTGGCCCTAACAGTCAAAGTACTCTTTCACTCCACTCGGGAGTCCACTACCCACAGTGATTACTTCGGTGACGTCCCCTTCGGGTCTCGGGAAATCGCGATTCGGGAATTCATGGTTCATGCGAGAACGATTCACCTACAGCTCCAACCCCCGAACCTTGATAATCAATAGTCAACGCTTTCATGCATCGGGGATTTCCCTATTGGGAAATCGGAGTATGCGATGTCACGAATCCTTGACACCACAAAGTCCTGAACCCCGAACTCCGATAGCACGTGTAGACTTGGACTTCCCCCCTTTGAACTTCAGTAAATCACCACCTGTACTCCACTAGATTCTTCAGGTCCCACGCTGCCACGTCCTCTCCAGGATTTCACGAATCGCGAATCCACGATACAAAGTTTCTTCGTGGTCGAAAACCCTGAAACGCCAAATGCCGAAACCCCGAAGTCCGATGACACCTGTCCCCCAACCTGCTCTGGAGGTCCCACTCAACTACGTCACTCCTCCACTCATGCGATCGGGAATCACGGGATCGCTATTTCAATGGTCTCGAACTCCTTGCATTGGGAAATCCCGAATGCCGAAACCCCGATTCTCCGGATTCATGCCACCTGTCCTTGTCATGATCAAGGGCTCCGATAAATTTGGGAAATCGCGACTCGCGATTTCGCAAGGTATAAACTCTTGCCTCGCCAAACTCCGAACGCCGAATCTTCGAAGTCCGATGGACTTTAATCCTCCTCGTCTGTGCTTACGGGTTAACTCCCACGTAGTTCCTCCCTGATCTGACGATCCTCGGGGTTTCGCAAACCTTCACAGGGATTTCAAGTCGTCGATTCTCTTCCTCTTGAGAACTCTTCCTGCTCCCAAGACTCGATTCTGTTCATGCTCCTCCTGGGTTTGTTCCCAAAGTCTTCCCCATGGAACTATCCCTCCTGAGCCTGGTCCCTCTTGCTCCTCCAGAGATTTTGTACCAACTGCTCACGCTCGAACTTCACCAATTCTCAAAGTGTTGAGTTCCTCCGGACTATGTGCACTCACTGCGATAGTATCCCACGCCGTCCTTTTCTTTCCCTCAGACTAACTACTGAGATTTCCAACTCCTCGGCCTGCACTTTCCCTGCTCAACACGAGTAACCCAATTCGACTTCTGGGTGAACGAGAATGAGAGTTTAACTGTAGAGCCTCCTCAACGCACTCTATGCGGAGGAATTCAACTGCACTCTATGCAGGAATCTCCAGAGAAACAATTGAAACTTATTTCCTCATTCTCTCAGGTTTCGAACCTGCCATGCAATAACATATGCAACATATAGACAATAGGCAAAACAAGAAGCAAATATGCAACAACATAATATCAACAACACACAGAAAATAATCACAGCCATGAAATTGAATCAAAGCTTTAATATTAATTCAATATTTGTACATGGGGATTCTTCACCAGTTCTCTGAGTTGCTCTCTTCCTGCTTCTCTCTGCTAATGTTGAATAATAAATCTTCGTTATACAAGGAGGGTGCCTATATTCGTTTTCCCTCCTGGAAGTAAAACTGTCTAATCTACAACTAATTTCTATCTAACAACATTAAAACCATTAACTGCCTTCCTATCTATAATACAATACAAGTGCACTCAGCTTTGAATTCCTTTAGTTAAACGGCGGTGCAACAATCTTCAACGTGATTCAAAAATGTATGCGCTGGTGCTGCCCAGCTGTATGTTCTTTACTCCATGCGCTGGCTCACTTGATGAAGTGTGGATGCTCCTGCATCATACTCCTCGGCTCAAAAGGTTTCATGGGCTCCTGTCCATGAGCTCCTGCATGGTGTGCCCATGCTTTTGTATCACTGCCTCTGTTTCCCAGCTGGCATCCTCCACTGGGTGATTTTTCCATTTCACCAGGTACTCAAAATATTTCTTTCTCCTGGTCTTCCTTCCAACTCTTTTATCCAGTATGCACTCCATCTCAGGCTTCTGTGCAACTGGCAATTCCTTCTGCCACTGGATCGCTGGTTGTTCATCAGTTCCAGCTCCTTCATCCTCGGTCCTGTAGGGGTATAAATCCAAAATATTGAAAATTAGATATATCCCGATGTCCTCTGGCAACTCAAGCTCATATGCATTCTCGCCAAATTTCCTCAAAATTCTGCATGGCCCGATTTTCTTCATCTTGAGCTTGTTATACGTTCCCTTTGGGAATCTTTCTTTCCTTAGGTGCGCTAGAACCATGTCCCCAACTTCAAACTGAAGTTGTCTTTTCCTCTGATCGGCTCTGCGCTTATACTCCTGGTTCACTTTCATCAGTCGCTGCTTTACCTGTGTGTGAAGTTCTTGCATTGCTTCAACGAATTCCTCAGCTCTCGCGCTGCTAGTCTCAGCCTGTTCTGACTACCTGAGCTCAGAAACTCCTCTCGGCTGTGTTCCATACAAAATTTGAAGCGAGCTCTTACCTGTACTCTGATTCACTGAATCGTTGTACGCAAATTCTGCCTGTGGCAAAATCTGATCCCAACTGCTGTGGTGCTCAGTTACCAGACTTCTCAACAGATCCCCTAAGCTTCTGTTGACTACTTCGGTCTGCCCATCTGTCTAGGGGTGATAAGCAGAACTGAATACCAAGTCATTCCCCAGCTTCTTCCATAGTGTCCTCCAAAAGTGACCTATGAACTTCGTGTCTCGATCCGAGACTATACTTCTCGGCAATCCATGCAACCACACAATCTCTTTGAAAAACAAATTTGCGATGTGGGTTGCATCGCTGGTCTTATGACACGAAATGAAATGTGCCATCTTTGAGAACCTGTCCACCACTACAAAAATGGAATCAACTCCTCGTTGTGTTCTCGGCAAACCCAACACAAAGTCCATGCTAATGGCTTCCCATGGCCTCTCGGGTATGGGCAATGGTTGATAGAACCCTGTGTTCTACTTCCGTCCCTTCGCATGTTGACATATTCGGCACTTGTCCACAAATCACTTTACATCAGCGCGCATGCCCGGCCAAGAATATGATTCGCTCAACTTGGCAAATGTTTTGTCATGCCCAAAATGACCTGCTAAGCCTCCACTATGCTTTTCCTTCACCAAATTCTCTCTCATAGAGCAATCTGGAATGCACAATTGATTTCCTTTGAACAGCAACCCATCCTGGATCAGGTAGTCAATCCACGGACTCCTATCCCTGAGAACTGGGTTCTCTACTACCTCGTATGCCTCGCCAAAGTCTGCGTCACCTGCATACATATCTTTCAAATTCTCAAAACCCAAAGTCTTGACCCTGAATTCCTGCAGCAATAAACACTTTCTGGTCAAGGCGTCAGCTACCTTGTTGGCAGTCCCTGAAATGTGCTTTATCACAAATGTAAAATTCTGCATATATTCCATCCACTTTGTATGCTTCTGATTCAGCTTCTCTTGCTGACTCACGAACTGTAACGCATGATTATCACTGTATAGAACAAATTCCTTGGGTATGAGATAATGCCTCCACTTTTTCAATGCCTGGATAATGGCATAGAACTCCTTATCGTACATGGAATATTTAAGCTTTGCATCATCCAGCTTCTCGCTGTAATATGCAACAGGTCTGGCATCCTGACTTTAAACCCCTCCAACAACATACCCACTGGCATCACACTTCACTTGGAAGGTTTTCTGAAAATCTGGCAACACTAACACTAGTTGCTCAGTTATCTTTCGCTTCAACAAATTGAAGCTCCTTTCAGCCTCTGCTGTCCAATGGAAAACCTTAAGCCGCTTCTTCACAGTGTCCATCATTGTGGCACTAATTCCACTAAAATTCCGAATGAATTTTCTATAGAAGCTTGCCAAACCGTGAAAGCTCCTTACCTCTAAAACATTTCTTGGCGATGGCCAATTCCTGATTACTTCAACCTTCTCAGGATCCATCTTCAATTCATTTGCCGAGATTACAAAGCCCAGATAAATGAGTTTTGTCTGCATGAAGGAACACTTCTTCAAATTGATCAGCAACTTTTCCTGATGTAGTCTTCTCATCACAATGGCCAAATGCCTCACGTGTTCATCCTTCGTCTTGCTGAAAATTAAGATATCATCAAGGTATACGACCACAAATTTGCCAATGAATTCTTGCAGGACTTCATTCATCAGCCACATAAATGTGCTTGGTGCATTTGTCAACCCAAACGGCATGACCAACCATTCGTACAACCCCTCGTTTGTTTTGAATGTCGTCTTCCATTCATCTCCTTCTCACATCCGGATCTGATGATATCCGCTCTTGAGATCTATCTTTGAAAAATAATTTTCCCCACTCAGGCAATCCATCAAGTCGTCCATTCTCGGCAGTGGAAACCTATACCTGATGGTGATCTTATTTATCGCCCTGGAGTCTGTACACATCCTCCAGCCTCCGTCCTTCTTCGGACTCAGCACTGTCGGAACATCACATGGACTAAGACTTTCTCTGACCAGTCCTTTATCCTGCAGATCCTGAACCTGCCTCTTGACTTCCTCGTTCTCCTGAGGTGTCAACCTGTACGCTGCCTTATTTGGTAATCTTGCCCCGGGTATGAGGTCAATGTGGTGACTCACACTCCTCATCGGTGGCAACGAACGAGGTAGTTCATCCACGATGATATCAACGAACTCTCCCAGCAGTTCCTGAACCTCTTCCGGCAAGTCATCCACTCTTGTGTTTGTCAGGACAATTTTCGGCTTCCTGACAACAAAGAACTGTGGATCTTCATTCTTCTCCAGCTCTGTGAGAAGCTCTTTCCCACTCGTGAGAAGTATCGTGCTGGTTACTTTCGGCTCCACCTTCTTATCCTTCCCTGGAAGCAATGTATGTGTTCTTCCATCCTTCTCCAAGGTATATGTGTTCATTCTTCCATCATGAACCACATTTCGGTCAAACTGCCATGGTCTTCCCAATAATACATGACAGACATCCATGGGAATGACATCACACAGAATTTCATCCCTATATTCACCCATTTTAAAATTGAACAAGCATTGCTTTGTAACACATACCTGGTGTCCTTTTTGCAACCATGTCACTTTATATGGACTTGGGTGTTTGTTCGTTTTCAGCTCCAGCTTCTCCACCATCTCGGTCGAAACGAGATTATCGGTGCTTCCGCTGTCCACTATGACCTTGCATTTCCAGCCCTTGGTCTTGCAAGTCGTTCGGAACAGTCTACATCTTTGAGCTATGTCCTCCACCTCTTTCTCAGGTTTCAAAAGGACCTTATGCACTACCAGTGACTTCCCACTTCCAGTATCTTCATCCTCAACATCACGCCTCTGCGCCTCAGTGACGTGAGCTCTTCCTCTGTCCATTTTCCTATCTGGACAATCAACGGATTTATGTCCGTCTTTCCCTCACGTAAAACATGTGATAATTCCTCCTCTGCCTCTTCCTCTACCTCGAGTATGAGGAAATGTGTTGGCGTCAGCATATCCTCCTTGCTGATCATCTTGCTGCCTCCTTGGCTCAGAAATTTGCTGCCTCTGCTGTGAGGTTCCACCTCTTTTAGCTTTTCCTTGAGGCCTCTTCCAATCCTCCTTGGGATTTTGAGTTCTCTCTTGGGCAACTGCTTTGCCTCTGGGTTGGCTTCTTCCTCGCCCTCACTGTCCCTGCTTGCGGCTCAGCTTCTCTTCGGCCTTCAGAGCCATCTGGTACGCATCCTCAATTGTTCGGATGGTTACCATGCTCAATTCATCCTGAATGTCATACCTGAGACCATTCAGGTATCTCGCCACCTTTTCGTCATCACTCTCCCGATGACCAAATCGAATGTTGAGCCTATAAAATTCCTCGGTGTACTCCTTCACCATCATCAACTTCTGTCTCAGGTTCTGCATGCGCCTGAACAGAGTGATCTAGTAGTCTCTCGAGATGACCTTCGCCTTCATCTTGGTGATCATCTGATCCCAGCTCTTGATCTTTTGATTGCCTTTGGAATGCCTGTCTGCCTGTAGCTCGTCCCACCATAAGGCTGCATGTCCTTTCAATTTAGTGACAGCATGCCTCACCTTCTTGTCCTCTTCGATATCTTCATAATCGAAGTAGGTGTCGAGTGCTCGGATCCAATCCAGCAACTCTTCTGCATCCAGACTTCCCTCGTAAGCTGGAATGTCCATCCTCACCTTTGCGCTCATCCTGGCGATAGCCTTGATTAATCGCTCATTTGTTGCATCTTCTGCTGTAACTCCACCTTGCGGTACAGCATCAGCTTCGCCTTCAGAGTCACTCAGATCTCCTGTATCTGCTGTGTGCCTCTGCGTTGCTTCCATATCTTCCATTCTAGCATAGATATTTCGTATTTCCCTCTCCATTTCTATATTTTGTCCATGACTGCTTCTTTCCCTGGACAATTCCCTCTCCTTCTCTGGATTGGGTGATTTGCTACCTCTTCTTCGGGCATCCCTGTCTTCACGATCAGGTGAATGCCTCTCCCTCCTGGGCGGCATGGCGGATTTATTCTCTCTACTACCAAAGCAAAGAGAAACCCTTTTCCGGCTCTGATACCACTTGACGCCCACCTGCCCTCGACGGCACGGCTGCTCTTACCCAGGATCTTCTATAACTCTGGCCCTAAGAGTCAAAGTACTCTTTCACTCTACTCGAGAGTCCACTACCCACAGTGATTACTTCAGTGATCTCCCCTTTGGGTCTCGGGAAATCGCGATTCGGGAATTCGCGGTTCACGCGAGTACGATTCACCTACAGCTCCAACCCCTGAACCCCGATAGTCAATAGTCAACGCTTTCGCGCATCGGGGATTTCCCTATCGAGAAATTGGAGTATGCGATGTCACGAATCCTTGACAGCACAAAGTCCCGAACCCCGAACTCCGATAGCACGTGCAGACTTGGACTTCCCGCCTTTGAACTTCAGTAAATCGCCACCTGTACTCCACTAGAGTCTTCAGGTCCCATGCTGCCACGTCCTCTCCAGGATTTTGCGGATCGCGAATCCACGATACAATGTTTCTTCGTGGTCGAAAACCCTGAAACGTCGAATCCCGAAACCCTGAAGTCTGATGACACCTGTCCCCCAACCTGCTCTGGAGGTCCCACTCAACTACGTCACTCCTCCACTCGTGTGATCGGGAATCGCGGGATCGCGATTTCAATGGTCTCGAACTCCTTGCGTTGGGAAATCCCGAATGCCGAAACCCTGATTCTCTGGATTCATGCCACCTGTCCTTGTCACGATCAAAGGCCCCGATAAATTCGAGAAATTGTGACTCGCGATTTCGCAAGGTATAAACTCTTGCCTCGCCAAACTCCGAATGCCGAATCTCCGAAGTCCGATGGACTTTAATCCTCCTCGTCTGCACTTACGGGTTAACTCCCGCGTAGTTCCTCCCTGATCTGATGATCCTCGGGGTTTCGTGAACCTTCACAGGGATTTCAAGTCGTCGATTCTCTTCCCCTTGAGAACTCTTCCTACTCCCAAGACTCGATTTTGTTCATGCTCCTCCTGGGTCTGTTCCCAAAGTCTTCCCCACGGAACTATCCCTCCTGAGCTTGGTCCCTCTTGCTCCTCCAGAGATTCTGTACCAACTGCTCACGCTCGAACTTCACCAATTCTCAAAGTGTTGAGTTCCTCCGGACTATGTGCACTCACTGCGACAGTAGCCCACGCCGTTCTTTTCTTTCCCTCAGACTAACTGCTGAGATTTCCGACTCCTCAGCCTGCAATTTCCCTGCTCGACACGAGTAACCCAATTCGACTTCTGGGTGAACGAGAATGAGAGTTTAACTGTAGAGCCTCCTCGACGCACTCTATGTGGAGGAATTCAACTACACTCTATGCAGGAATCTCC
>CBVK0100352047.1:0-21614 GCA_900067695.1 Picea abies
ATTATCCCCTGACCAAATCTCGGTCCATGTGACTGCTTCCTCCATGACCATAGCCCTACTCTAAATACACGTCGTGTTTTGCGACTTTGGGGTTTTCAATGCAAAGTGCCCCGGCTCCTTGTCCTCGGAATTACCGAAATGTCAAACCCCAAAAGGGTCTAATAGCTCCTTAGCTCCTCCCTTAATTCGCTTTTCATATGACCAGATCCTATGACCTAGTGCTATTCCTTTGAATGCTTTTGAGGTTTTGTGATTTGGGGAATCATGATGCAAGCATTCCTCCTTTCCCTTTCGAATCCCCGGTCCACAAAATGTCAAAATCTCTCTGCTGAGAGATCAATGGCCCAAGTCCTTCTAGAAATGACGACCACGATCTAAATAGATCGATGGCTCGAAATCTTTCGGGCCTTCCCCCGAAACCTTGCTCGCTTTCCATGTATCTTCCTTAATGGACGGTCCTGGTTCTTTCATGAATTCTCCTTTCATGATTTTGGGAGACTCTTCACTCTCGATCTCCCGGTGTCCAAATCCCTGAAATGTGGATCTCTTGACATGCATCCTCTGAGATGGACGATCTCGATGCTTTCGAGACTTGATGAGTCCTCTCCCTTCTGTTGTTACGAGTTTTAAACCTCGAGCACCTTCTTCTGAATCCGACGGTTATCAGTCCTTTGTGCTAGATCTGACGGCCCAGATCTATTTTCCTGCATGCTCTCCTCCTGCTGCCTGGACGTAGATTCAACGGTCCAAATCTTTCTTCCCAGTGTTGATCCAACAACAGTTGTTCTCTTCCTCCTAAGCTTTCTTGGCTTTTTGACTTGGAATATTTTCTAAGTCTCGAAGGTCTCGACCTTTGACTCTTCCTCTTGTGAGCCCAGTTCCTTTGGGTCTCATCTGCATTATAGAAATGTTGTCCCTTCTGAGCTTATCACTATGGGCCCTCTGGGCCCCCCCACTACCTCTCTAGCTACCTTACAAAATCCCTCACAACTTGGTGTGATCCTATGGCTCTCGAGATTTCAGCACTTCTCCATGAAGTGTCTCCACCGTTCCTTTCAAATGCTCTCCTGCACACACTTTGCATTCGAGGATCTTGAATAACTCATATTTGAGAAGTTTTCTTGAAAAGAAAACTCCTTAAACCCACTTGGCGTTCTCCTGCTCGATGCACACCTTGCAGAACCTACAGAGTATTCAGCAACCCTGTGAGTGTCTTCTACTCGACACTTCTCTTTTCTCAGAACTCGAAATAGAGTTCCCTAGTGCAATCTATGCACTCACTCGATGCCCTCTTGGCAGAGCTCTACAGAACCTTCAGTAGTTCTATCTTCCCTGAACTCGAGATAGAGTTCCTTCCTGTGCACTCCTTGCACCTCTGTTGATGAAGGTTCAACGCTATCCCTCTTGAGATTTCCTGAGGTTGTCTCACCTCTGTCAACACACATCTTGTGGACTATGTGCACTCCTTGCACTCGGAAACTCCAAGACAAGACGAAATTGAAACTTATGAAATACTTCACTAGTTATGCATTTAAACATGAAATGCATAAAAACATGCAAACACATACAGACAATTCATGGCAGGAAAAACTGCTCTTCTATTCATTCAGAAATGCCTATACTAGTTGTTTACAAAGGTTGGATTGTAACAAGTCTCATCTCTCTCTTGAGACCTCTCTGCTCTGGTCTCTCCTCCTAACTCTCTACTCTAATTTCTTAATTTCAAAATGAGGGCTCCAATGAGCTTATCCTCAACCACCGTCTCTGAGCTATCGCTATCGCAGAGCGACTCCTACGGCTACATTACATAAATGGATTCCCAGACTTGACTACGTCCTGGGATTTCTATAGGCAACCATTAAAGGAAACCTCAACCACTACCTGTACAAAGGCGTGGTCTGGCATTAAAAGCCTTACAACATTTATTGAAATTTTGAATTTCAAAATTGAGAGGGTTGTGCCTCTCCCTTTCTCCATTAAATCCATGCTGGATGTGTTGGTTGGCTGGCACGCTACTAACATGGAGCGATGCTTCTGCATCATACTCCTCATCTGGAAAAATCATGGTCTCTTGATCATGAGCTCCTCTTCTCCAATGTTGAAATCCACCTGGATCCCAAACTTTCCCTTGGAGCTATCCATCTGCTCCTTTGCTTCGTTGTTGTTGTTGTTGTTGCTCTTGCAAGCTCCCTTCTGCTCAGCTTCTCGTTGCTAGCAGTCTCTACTGCTGAACTCGACATCAGCCTTATGATTTCTTCAATTACCTCGTCCAGTTGCTCCAGTGGCTGGCTCTCCTTATGCAATCTCCTTAGCTGCACTTCTTCCCGAAAAATGGGTCGATCAACTAGATCTCCCATGCCATATTTTTCCTCTGTGGCCTCAACTTGCCATCCTACTGCAAAATTCAACTCTGCAGTCTTATTTTCTTGACTGACCTACTATTCAGTCACCTTCTCTTACAAATTAGGTTATGCCATTTCCCCTTGTGTTGGTTGAATTCCATCTTCCTCTAGCTGCTCCTCAGACTGGAATTCTCCTTCATCTTCTGTTGCATGCCTTGGCACTGCATTTATCATATGTTCAGCTCCCTGGCTGAAATTTCTAAGCGATTCCTCGAAATGCTCCTCTACTAACATCTGCATGACTTTCTCTTTGTGGCAGCCATATACTGGCTCTGGATTGTTCAACCAATCCTCCAGCATCTCTAACTCCATTTCCCATGGAGTGAGCATCTTATTTGCATGCTCCTCTTCTGTTGGGGAAAACATTAGTGTCTACTCCTCTTCTCCCTCTATGACAATCATTGTTGGTTGTACTTCTTCTATTGTTGCTTCTGCAACACATACTCTGGCCTCAATTGGGTTGCTTGGTAGGAATAATTCAATTCCCCCAATGATCAGAATGTATTTATGACCTTCCTTCGTCAGCACTCCTTTCTGATCTGAACTCTCCTCTGAGTTCATTAGACTTTCACATAGCCTCATCTTTTCCCCCTTACCCACTTGGCATCCTAGGAATTTTCTACTGCCCACCTGGTAGTGTATGAGACTAACTGGTCCCATCTCATTGCCCACCTGGAAATCTGAAATTTCACCACTGCCCCCTTGGTAGTATGCGAGACCTTCTACTGATCTCTTCCCATTGCCCCCCTGGCAACTTGAAAATTCACTTCTGCCCACCTGGCAGTTTATGAGATCAATCGATCCCATCTCCATCAGCACTCCTTTCTGACCCGAACTCATCCCTGAGTTCATGAGACTTTTAGACAGTCTCATCTGCTCTCCCTTTCCCACTTGGCAATATGGGATTTATGCCCTGCCCACCTGGCAGTTTACGAGATCTCCACTAATCTCATACCATTTCCCTCCTGGCAATATGAATTTCCACTACTGTCCTCCCGACAATCTATGTGATCCTCCAATGATCTCATTTCATTGCCTACCTGGCAATTGGAAAATTCATCTCTGCCCTCCTGGCAGTTTATGAGACCTGAAATTGATCTCTCTTCCTCATCACTGAGGGTTTCTCCAACTTCTGGCTCATAGATGCAAACTAGCTCTGTGTCACTAAGGCTTTCAGCATACCTCGGCCATATTTTCAACAGCCTTTGTTGTCTTTTGGCCAACAACTCCTTGACTGACCACTTCACCTTCTTTTTCATGGGCCATTCATACACCCATCGTGTTCTTGCACTCTGTTTCATTTGAAATGCAAGCTCCTCCATCCTCGCTCTTATCTCAGCGAGTTCTTTATCCATCTCAACCTTACTCTTCATCTATTGGCGGTCCTCTCTTTGACCATGCTTATGGCCTTCAGTAGCCATCTTCTTCCCTTTGAATCTTCTGTTGTTGTTACTCTGCAACTGAGAGCATTTCCAGTATCTCCTACAGTCCACCCAACTGTCTATTTGTTGTTGTGTCCTGCAACAATCTCTTCAATCCTCTTCATATGAAATATACAGACGAAGTCCAGGCTTTGATACCACTTGATGCAGACCCCCTACCTCAGCAGGGTTCTGCGACCTCCCGGTCTCTGGATCGATCTTCTTCTGAGCCAAAATGGATCTTCGGAATCTTGCTGGAACCCCTTGAAGGAATCCATAGGTCCCTTTAATTCCCTGGCACAATCTTTGAGAAAACATATGCACGCGCTCATCTTTCAGTGCTCTTCTCTGTTCTGAACCAACACACCTTTCCCATTTCGGGGTTTCAGGACTCTTGCAAGCGAGCTCTCCCAGGCTCCTTTTCCCTCCAACTCCCGGTCACCGAAACGCCGAAAAGGGCTTAACCACTATGGGTCCTCCCTTAGCCTCCGTCCACGTGACCACCACTCTGTGACCACGTGCTTAACGTCAAAGCGCTACTAGATTTTCGCGATTCGGGGAATCGCGATGCAAGCATTCCTCCTGTTCTCTGTCTTTCAAAATGCCAAAACCTGAAAGGGTCTAACGGCTCCTTAGATCCTCCCTTAAGTCGCTTTTCATACGACCAGTCCTGTGACCTGGTGATATTTCTCCGAATGCTTTCGGGGTTTCGCTATTACAGCTACAATGATTCTAGGTCCTTCAAACTCCTGGATCCCGAAATGCCGAAATCTACCCGTGACCATGGTCCACTTTTCAGGATTTTGTAATTCGTGATTTCGCAATTCTGGCTGTAGACGATTCTAGGTCCTTCGAACTCCCGGACCCCGAAATGTCAAAATCTCCCCCTTGAATCAACAGTCCATATTCCTCTTGAACCGACGATCACAATCCAACTAGATCGACGACCCACAACCTTTTGGGATTGTTCTCGAACCTTGACCACTTTCCACGTGTCCTCCTTGATGAACGTTGTCAGTCATTTCACAATTTCGTGAGCCGGGACTTCTTGTCTCACAACTCCTTCTCCTCAAACTCCTGGTGTCAAAATCCCTGATGGGCTTGGATATTTGACACATGTCCTCCAAAATCGATGGTCCCGATGCTTTCAGGACTTAACCAGTCCTCTTCCTTCTGCTATTACGAGGTTTAAACCTCGCGCACCTTTTCTAGATCCGATGGCTCACGGAAATTCGGCACTTCTCCCTCGAAGTTTCTGTCGTCTGTTCTACCCTTTTGTGCAGCTTCCTAGGGATTAAACCCCTTGCACCTTCTTCCAGATCTGACAGCTATCGATGCTTGGTGCTAGATCTGACGGCCCAAATCCTTTTTCTTGTGCACCACCCAGGGACTAAACCCCGTGCACGTATCCTTGATCTAGCGGCTCTCAGGCCACTGCGCTTCGGATCCGATAACTGGTGTGATTTCGTGAACCGGGAGTTCACGATGCAGCGACTCCAAAATCACTTGCCATTCCAAACCCTCAACTTCGAAATAGAGAAATTCGAGGGCAAGATCAACAGCCCCTGATGATTCTCATCCAACGGTCACTACTCCTCCTGAACTTCTAAATGCTAAAAGATGCTCAGTCTTAACCTCCTCGCAGATCTACGAGATCTAATGGTCCACGTGATTTCGTCACTTCTCTACGGAGTGTCTCCACCATTTCTTTCATCTGCTCTCCTGCGTGACCTCCCAGAGGTTAAAATCTGGGCGCCTTCCTCTGGATCCGATGACTATCAGTTCTTTACACAAGATCTAATGACAGTTGTGCTTCCTCCTGAGCTTGAGAACTTATTCCTTCCCCTTGGAATATTTTCTGAAGTTTCAAAGGCCTCGACCTTTTCTTCCCCTGCAAGCTCAATTCCTTTGGATCTTGCCTGTGTTCTAGGAACGTTGTCCCTCCTAAGCTTCGTTCTCTCAGATATTTACTCTTGCGCACACTTTGCATTCGAGAATCTCGAATAACTCATATTCGAGAAGTTTTCTTGAAAAGAAAACTCCTTACGCCCACCTGGCGTTCTCCTGCTCGATGCACACCTTGCAGAACCTACAGAGTATTCAGCAACCCTATGAGTTTCTTCTCCTCGACACTTCTCTTTTCTCGAAACTCGAAATAGAGTTCCCTAGTGCACTCTATGCACTCGCTCGATTCCCTCTTGGCAAAGCTCTACAGAACCTTCAGTAGTTCTATATTTCCTGAACTCGAGATAGATTTCCTTCCTGTGCACTCCTTGCACCTCTGTTGATGAAGGTTCAATGCTATCCCTCTTGAGATTTTCTGAGTTTGTCTCACCTATGTCAACGCACACCTTGCGGACTATGTGCACTCCTTGCACTCAGAAACTCCAAGACGGGACGAAATTGAAACTTATGAAATAATTCACCAGTTATGCATTTAAACATGAAATGCATAAAAACATGTCACCATCAAACACACAGTATGAAATAAAAACTGATTTTCTATTAATCTGTATGTCTATACAAATGTTTAGAAAGACTGGACTGTAACAAGTCTCATCTCTCTCTCGAGACCTCTATGCTCTGGTCTCTCCTCCTAACTCTCTACTCTAATTTCTTAATTACAAAATGAGGGCTCCCATGAGCTTATCCTCAACCACTGTCTCTGAGCTATCACTATCACAGAGCAGCTCCTACGGATACATTACATAAATGGATACCCAGTCCTGACTACGTCCTGGGCTTGCTGCAGGCAACCATTAAAGGAAACCTCTACCACTACCTGTACAAAGGCATGGTCTGGCGTTAAAAGCCTTACAACATTTATTGAAATTTCAAATTTCAAAATTGAGAGGGCTATGCCTCTCCCTTTCTCCATTAAATGTGTGTTGGATGTGTTGGCTGGCTAGCACGCTGCTGACATGGAGCAATTCTCCTGCATCAGAAGTCACTTCGAATTTCTAGTGAGTTTCAGTATTGGGGGGATCACGTCACTTGTTGGTGATTCGTTGAGTTATGGTATTACCTCACTATGGCAGCAGCATGTCCAGTCAGTTGAGGTCATGTTGGGTTTGGTACGGTCTTGGAGGACAGACTCATTTCAGGTTGAGACCATTTGTTATTGGCAGGAGACTCCTGGTATTGATATGTTACAGGACTATATTTCACGAGGCATTGCAGTTCACATTATGATATGGGATCTAGGGATTGGAGTGCTTGGTAGTTCAGTATTGGATGGAGTTGAGTTTCGAGTAGAGTGGTTGCTCGGGGATTTGAATGTGATTCTTTGGCCATTGAGAATTCTACTCATCAGGAGCATGTGGGTTTCATGCGTTGTGAGAACTTGGATATGCCACATCTTGAGGGGATTCTACCTTGTGTCACACAGGTGAATATGGGACCCTGGTATCATATGTAGTTGGATTCAATTATATCTTGAGGATAAGTAATATTCCGACAGGGAGCACTGTAATGTCCCGATTTTGGGACATTATAACATTACAACATTATAGAGTGTTATGCCTACTCGAGTAGCCATATAGGGGTGACACAATGTTCAGGAGATATTGAGGGGTTTATTGGGCCCGACTTGCATCGTTCATCATCAGGATCCATTCTGCATAGCTTGGATTTCGTTTCGTTGCATTACGACGATTTTTGTAATTTTGAGTTATTATGGGTCATATCTTAATTAAATTCACTAAGAAGGTCATAATGGGAATATTGCATGGAGAAACCTCTTAGTGTAATAGCTCATTAGAACCGGGAGGAAGAGCATTACAAGATAAGATGATGAGAAGTGACTTTCAGTGGCCGAAGAAGCCATAAGGATGGATAAATCACTTTTTAGAGGTAAAATAGTTAATTAATTAATTAAGTGATTTAATCAAGGAATAATAACATAAAGTAAAAGTCACTTGGAGGGAAAAGGTCAACAACGAATTAGGGTTTAGGGAAGCTATAAAGGAAGGGTAAAGAAACCTAATTCGGATTATGCTATGTTATGATTTGATGTTGAGAGAGTTCCCATGGGAGGAGGATATTTGACTTCTACTATTTTGTGGATTTTTGGAGGAAACCACCACCATTGGTCGATTTCGGTGTTGAGAGACACACCCTAGCCCATCGGAGATACCATCTAGGTATTTCACTGTGTGATTCAAGAGTATCGAGTTTGCAGTGTTGTGCAGCTCAACCAGTGAGGGTGCAAGGTTAGAGAGGGGTTTTGTGTAGCTGCATGAGATCAGATCTTGTATTGCAGATCCATTCCAACCCAATTCAGATCCAGCTAGGCCGCATAGATTGATCCACCTACCATAAGATTCTGATGGTGGAATCCTTCAGGGCACAGCTTTTGAGGAAGGACAGTTGGGGTTATAGATAGAGTTTCAGATCATATCTAAGGAAACCCCTCCAACCCAGTTCATCATTAACCAAGGATAAAATTTTGAGACATATAGCAACCGATTTCATTGGTGGAATCAATTGGGTGCACTCAAAGAGCCCAGGAGGTGCACAAACCCCCATGGGGTGAGATCCGGAGCCTCATAGGATAGATATTCCATCTGAAAGTCACCAGTATCAGTCTAGAGGCCAGATCTCTTCTGTTGAGATAGTTTCCATCTCATTCTAATGGTTATAGCCTTCCAGACGAGTTTTCCAGTTTGTAGTGGTTATCGTGCTTCTCTGGAACTGTCGATTTTGTTGATCTATCCATACATGCATCAGATATGCCTTCATCTTCTGGTCATGGGTATTTTATGTTATTCGCTTGTATTCCAATGATGATCCATGAGATCTAACTGAATACTATATTTTGTATTTTGAGTATATCATTGTATTTCCCTGCTTAAATCTCATAATACATATTATTGGGCATTTGGTGTTCCTTATTTTTGCATGCATCATATATATATTGTTTAAACCATAATGTACAACATGCACATGCGACAATCACAAAACATCTCAAACGCATAACTAAAACGCATCCAGAAACCCCCAGAGTATCAGATATGAAGATAAAACACATCCAGAAACCCCCAGAGTATCAGATTTGTGAGACAGAACACTAGATCAGCAATAGATATCCAGATCAGTTGGATCTGGGATATTTCATGTTCAACCATAGTCAACCTTAGTAAAACACAGTCAAACCATAGACAAACATGGTTGTCAATATTCATGTCAAATAATGTCTACATGGTATCCTATAGTTAATAATAATCAACTATCATCAACCATGGCCAACCATGTTCAACCATAGTCAACACGGTCATCCATAGTAAACCATGATCAACCATACTCAACCAAATTCAACCATGTTCAACCATAGTCAACATTGTAATCCACAGTAAACCATGGTCAACCATAGTCAACTATTGTTAACTACAATAAAACATGATCAACCATAACTGACCATAATCAACCATGCACAACCAAAGTCAACTAAACTCAGTGTTGCATAACCATAGTTGATCGTAATCAACCATAGACAACCAAAGTCCAATAAACTCAGTGTGACATAACCCTTAATGAATGTTGCAATGCAACACAAGCATTGGGGAATGTACCAATTCAACATAATCCAATCAAGATGAAAGTTGCGACGTGACATAACCAGTAATGAAAACCAATCGTGTCTAACCAAAGTCAACCAAACTCAATGAAACATAACCCTTGATGAACATTATAATACACAATAACCATTATGGAATGTAGTAACTCCACATAGAGTTAAACAAGGTGAATTCCATAATGCGACATAACCAATGATGAATGTCACAATCCGAAATAACCCTTAAGGGACATTTATCAGGCAATATGAATGTCACAATTTGACATAACCATTAAGGAACACCAACCATGTAAAAATATTTGTTTTGTAAATTACTAATTGTGATCTCTGAGACACTTTAAAAAGGAAGTATTATAAACCTGCTACGATTTGAATAATATATTTTTTCATTCTTTTTTTACAATTTGTCTAAATTTTTTGTCAATGGTTTAGAAAAGGAAGTATTTAATTATATGATAAAAATTATATAATTAAACTATGTGATAATTGTTAAAAAAATCCATATAATATAACATTTAAATAAGATAAACAACAATATAAACAGAGTATAAAGTCTAAATTACTTCATACCCAGCTCAGTGCTGGCGTGCAGCTGGATTACTTAACACCCAACCATTGTAGTTGTCTATTTTTTCTAAATGGTTAGTTCAAATATTGCATAAGAAATTCGCCGAATGGGAAACGTGTACATGGTCAGCACTGGGATAATTGAACCATGAATTTCATTAGATATCATCACTATCTTCATGGCCATGCGGATTCTAGATGGAATCGTCGATTGCAGTAGGTACACTTATGTCCTTTCTTGTCATTTCCACCTTTGGATCATGAGGAATCATTGAATGGTTTGGAGTACCCTTCCTTCTTAGACTCAGCATCTGACTTGGATTTTCCTTTCACTTTGGATTTCTGATTGTGAGAATTGTTTCCATCATGTGCAACAAGTACATGAGCTTTGGAGTTTTTTGTCACACCCATCTTGATGAGTTTATCTTACTCTTAAATAAGGGCCTCAATGAAGGTATCCAAAGAAGGAATAGTTCAGGATGCTCATGTAGCTAACCTCTGAGTGTGGAAAGTAGAAACAAAAATTGAATAATTTGGACCAAGTTTTGACAAATGGTGATAACAATTCGCTTTTCCTCCTTTGATTTATCAACCCCACAAGCCTTGAGTTGAAACAACAAATCCTTGTACCTTGTAAAGAAATCCTAGATGTTTTCAAATATTTTTGGATCTAATGCAAGTAATTCCACCTCGAGCATGTGGCCTCTCATCTCATCTTGTTTTCCAAAGATTCCTTCCATGGTGGTCCAAATCGCATTTGGAGTTTTGCAAGAAGATACATGAAAAAACAAATCAAGGGATATGTGCATGCAGAGGGCTATGTAAGGCTCATCCATTCTATAGAGGTATTTGGATTTTTCAATCACTAATGTGGGTTTTGTTTCCGTAGTTATGGTTAGCATGTACAATCCTCTAACTCAGAGAAAAATATCCATCTTTTTGTTCCATTCAAAGTAGTCGTACAGTGTTAGCATGATAGACAGTGGAGATTCCATTATTCATGTGTTCTTAAACCTTCAGTACCTACAAATAAAAAAATGTCGGTGCACCTTCCTCCTAGGAGCTTGTGGGATTTGATACCATGTAGAATGTGGTGAGTACCTGCACAAGATATCTAGCTAGCAGAAGAACAAACACGGTTTGCAAAAGTGAGAAGATGAGAGAAAAATTGGAGAGAAAAGAATAGAATTGTATTAACCAAATGAATGAATAATAATTTAAACATGATATACTCAGTATAGATCAACTAATGCGCACTAGAAGAAAAGACAATGCGCCATAGTGGTGGTTTAGAGAGATCTGGACACACACAGGCAGTTACTGGAGTTAACTGCCACCTAGTCCTAGTTAACTAGTCATGTAGTCTTCAGTTAACTAAGTCATACGTGTGGAAGTGAGAGTAACACATGAAACTATTGCTGATAAAACAAAGGTTACCATGCATGAGTGAATTCCACTAGTCTAACTAAGTGCAACAGACTCTAAAGTGAAGAGAATATTCTCCTAAAACGTAGGAGAGGTTCCTAAAAAATAAGAGACCCTCAATAATGACTAATAAACATAGGAAAATAAGGAAAAATATCATAGGTGTGTGTAATATCTCCAACAACCACCACTTAGTATAATACTTTCAACTTATGCTAGAGAATAGTTTATGGTCATATTTAAAGCAACATTCAAGATCACTTTAGTAGAATACATCAACTTCCAACTTCTAGCTTCCAGCTAACTTAGGAAATGTTTGGGGAACGATTGAGCCTAGAACCATGTTCCAAAGTTTATGGTCATCCTTAAACCACTAGATTGGTTTGTGTTGTTCATTAATCCACCATCACCATTTAGTAGAAGACACCAACTTTTGTTATTCATTCAGTTTGTGTTCATCCCAAAACCTTTAGATTCAGAGAGCACATTCAGCCATCAAAAGTTGCACACTTCCAAATTTCAACTACACACTTACAGGATTCATCTCTCCTCTTGGACTCATATACACCCCTTCGGATTAAGGGGGGAATATTGGAAATGTAATCCGATTAGGATTAATCGAAGAATGTATATGAAATGTCACAAGACATAATTGTTGTAGGGAGTCCAAGAGACCTCTTGGAATACGAATCCAATGGTCACATCAATATACTTATACTTGTATTATATTGATGAATAATATGCACATTCACGCTTATCTAATTCGTGAGTCCAACATTTATCAATTGAAAGTTGGAAGTGAAACTAAACTTTGTGTTTACCTTGATGGTAAGTTTTTGGTGACAGTAGTGTAGTAGTGTTATCCAATATCTTAATGATGAAGATATTGGATTTTATTTTATTTTGATGAGTCTCTATTTGATGAGGAGATTGGATTTGAGTTTGTTTTCATGAGTCTTTATTTGATGGTAAGCTTTCAACACAACTCAACCTGGTTGATTCCCTTCCATCCTCTATAAATACAAAAATACATTGTATCTCTAATCATTTATTTATGTATGATGAGATGGACCATTTGGATGCATCTCCCAAGGTGCACTTGAATTGTCGTATAGTTGATAAATATCCCAATTCTGATACCCATGGGTTCACTTGCTTGTCTTCTTATTCTATCCTTATAGACCAAATTTGGAAGGAATACCATGAGCATATCTCAATAATTTTAGAGTGATATTTAACGCTATGATTTGATTGCAACGCTACATTTCAAAGGGTGATGAGGACCAGGTGGATCAGTCTTCATAACTCTACATATATTATATGTCAATGGAATCAATTACAGACTCTCCCAAACTATCATGTTGAACAAGTGCAATCATCCACACGAACACCCTCGATTTAGCTGGGACTCTAACCTAGGCCAAGTTGGGTTGGTGCCTTCATGGTGCAGGCCAACTAGCATTCGGCCCAGCCCTGATGGGCTATGTATTATAGATTCAATCTAATGGAATTGATATTTGCATGCCACATGATTAGTGAGGAATTAAAAATGATCTTAATACATGGATGAAATGTTATGTTCAGAAAGTAAGTAGTGGTTTGGAAATTTAACGAATTCCCAACTATCCAATGTGATATTACTGTTGTGGCATGTAATAAGCCTCAAAATTGACGAAGATGGGAATAATACCCAAATGGTTATTTGAAATAAGGTTGCATGGCTGCGTATACCTGCCGCTATGTAGGTATAATAAAAAAATAGTTGTAAATCCAGAGCGGTTTTTGACACCATTTTGCGGCAAGTACTACTCTAGAGACTTTGGCCAAATAAAGAGAATCACGTAAGAGGTAAAATCGGAGATCGTACTTTGAAATTTTGTGGCCATGACCTTTTGGATGGATAATTAAAGCTTAAGGGAAATTGAGTTAGAGTTCTCCCAGTGGTTGTAAGTGAAGTTGAGTTCATAGTGATCTAAGTATAGTATAAGTCTAACTCTAGGAACAGATATAATAAGCATTGAATTATTTTGGAAGCCACCGCCCATTTAGAGGACGTCACCGTCGTACAGAACCTCATTAAAACATTTAATAATATTAAATAGCCCTTCAAATGTCGTCGTCGCCTCTGTAATAGGAGGTTCAAATGATCTACCTAAAAATAATAATTTAAATATTTAAAAAATATAATAAAATTAAAGAGTGTAATGTTTAACTTTGGAAAAGATGATAAAATTTATAATCAAACGATTGATTAATATGCACTCAAAGCGATAAATATTGCTATATACCTGCCTCAGAAGGTATAATAAGAGAGTGATGAAAAAAATGATTTCGGTTCCTTTACTAATTGGCGAGGTGAAAAAAATTGAGATTGAGTTTCTATATGGATATGTTGTGGCAAATGGGAATTTGTTGAAGTACATATATCATAGAGATGATCCATATGATCTTATTATTAGTATGTGTCTTAAAGAAGTAGGGATTATTGTAAAGAGTTTTTTCGTTTTTCACTATCTCCATATACAAATCAAGAAATTTAATCCAAAGTTTTAGCTTCTTATTTTATTGAAGACTTTTTCTAGACCAATTAAATAGTTACAACAATTGTTTGGACAAATGGAAAACTTTGACATCTTATTTTTCCTCATATCGAGGCAAAGGATGAGGCAAGTGGTTTTAAACTTAAGAAACTGGATTATGTATTTAGACTATAGATCACAAGATGTATTAATGTTAACTTTCAAGTTAGCATTAGTTCTAAACATTAAATGTTTAGAAATGCATAGTCTATTTCCATATGCATAGTCAATAAACCATCAAAATTTATTACATGTTGCCATAGTTTGGCTCTTGGCATGTTGGCCATGTGTTGTACAGCCTCACTTCAATTGAGAAATGCTTATCCAATCTTTGTTAAATCTTCTTTGGCCTATTTCCTTTTAATCACAATATCCATTGAGACAAATCTAAATTACATCTTTTGTTGTGTGGTTTCTTTTGTTATGTCGATTTTTTCATTTGCTAGGAAAACCATTATAGTCTTGGTTTCTTCATTTGCCCCATCGTTTCTTCATTTGTTGGGAAAACCATTACGTTCCTGATTTCCTCATTTGCTCCATCGTTTCTTCATTTGCTGGGAAAACCATTACGGTCCTAGTTTCTTCATTTGCTCCAGCATTTCTTCATTTGCTAGGAAAATCGTTACGGTCTTTGTTTCTTCGTTTATTCATTTGTTGAGAAAATTGTTACGGTCTTGGTTTCTCCATTTCTTCATTTGTTGGGAAAACCATTATTACCTACATATCAACCAAGAAATGAATTCAGTAAGAAAGCCATCTCAAGTCATCAGTGAGCAAAAAGGCTTAGAACGAGGTTCCTGGTTCAAATAAAGAATGAGTAGGGTGGGATGCAATTTGAAGATGCAAAGTATGATGGTGATAGGTTAATTTTACAAAACAACAATTTATTGAAGTGTGAAAAAAAATCAATGTATTGAAGTGTGAATAAAAAAATCGATGCAGAGCAAGTATCAATGTTTATGTACCTTCATCCAAAATTCCTATGCTCCCTGTTGTTCCTCCCTTTGCTATTGTTGACTTCTTATTGTATTGATGGAAACTCATTTTTTCGTTCACATGTAGGTAGCCAATAAAGAAACGCAAATTGCCAGAGGCTTGTTTAGCCCCTTTGATCCATCTCTCCCACGACTTTGGTGGAATAGATATCACACCTATGGCTTCTTAGCATGAACGATGTTCCTTGTGTGTTAGCCAGACTTACCTGCGTCGGCTACACTTCCATGCAGTATTCTCATATTGGGAAGAGGGCACGCTTGCTTCATCATAATTAAAGGAAGCATCTTTTCAAAAATTAAATAAATAAATAGAGATTATTTATGCAAATCAACCATAGAGATATATGTTAATCGAACATTTTTTTACAAATTCTGCCGAGATTTCTCGTCTCCGACCTCGTGGGTTCTTTGTTGAAAAAATTATGAGAACGTGTTTTTTACAATTTTTTCATTAATGATCTAGTTTCTCACAAATTTGTTGAGAACCATAGAGCCTAATTTTTTGCAATGTGTTATTTTTTGAATTTATTTTTCAAATATTAAAATGGTACATGAAAACATATTTTAGTAATGCATATGAACAAATAACTAAAATTCTTCTAAAATTTTTAGCTAGATTATCAGAACCGATACGTCGTCATAAAATTTTCAAATAAACTATAATGAGGTGAGGATCAAACATCTAGCATTGTGAATGTTGTGGTTGGGGAAGAGAGGTATATAGTTTAAGAAGCGTTCAAAATCCTCATTCGGTTGTGCAACGATTCTCTTATTCTCTCCACTTTTAACAATCTCCTCTGGCCTTTTAGCTTCCTTTGAGTTTTTAGTAATGGATTTCAACAATGCCTCCAGTTGGTTCCTTCACCATATTCTCGAATTTTCCTTGATCCATGTTTGGGAGAGATACTTCCCCAAATTTAATTTCAAAGTTTCATTTGAATATGGGAAGGACTTCATAACGTCGGAGTCAACAATTCACTTACAAGTTACACCCAATTTGCTCTTAGTGTTGCCACTTGTCTATTAATTTGCACCTACTCAATTATCAACACTTAGAGAATGTTACCAAAGATTCATTCCATTCATTCAAAAGAACATGAAAAATCTAAAATGAGGATAAGTAATACTCATCTTAAATTGAAATACAATGTGAAACCTACATGAAAACTAGAGAGGGCATGAATGGTAATCGGGGAATTAGGTTGCATGAAGTTCAGGCATACTCCTATCTAGGTGATCCAAGCGAATGGACCTTTGTGAGAACAATATCACATCTTATACTATTGCAACTATAGAGCCTATCTTGGTTGGAGTCTCAAAGGAATTTTCTAAAGACTACCTACTCTATTTTGAACCATCCTGTACCTTATGTTTCTCCAGTTGACTCTCTATCACTCAGAAACATCCAGATGACCACCACAAAAATTATAAGAACAAAAAATAGAAGATCGAGAAGCACTAAGGTTCGTAGCTTGTACTCCTCGAGGTTGCACTGAGTCAAACGCTTGACCTGGATGGTCACGTCCAGCAGGCCATGAGTCCATGGCAACCCTGGCACATGTTAATGTACAGATAACAGATGTAATGTACATTTAAAAATATGAGTGCATGTTAATGAACATATGACAAATGCAATGTTTATTTAAAAATGTGGATGAGCATCCGAAGACGGATGGACAACATGCACTTTAGTAAAGGTGGATTGGTATGCGGTCCAAATGAACACTAGCAATGTCAAAATGTATTATTAAGATTGCCAACGTGAAATCCCTAGCTAAGGTTGCAATTGACCTAGCAGCAGGTTGGCTAATTGTTTGCAGCTATAAGGGGGATAACCATCACAACTACAACATTACAACATAATTGAATTGGAAAAAATAAAAATCATTTAAAGGTGAGATGACCTAGGACAAGCTTACGTGAAGTTGTAGTCATGGGTCTACTTCTTGGGGAAATGGTGGATTGAAATATGGTTGGTGGGAGCAGGACCTTTGCAAACCCCAAGATACTATAGTAGTTCACCTTTTGAATTGCACAACTATAATTCAACGGATTCTGTGATTTATCGGTCTGTAAAGTACATGGACAACATCAATTCGATTCACATCAAGACACTAAGAACGGTATGACCAATATATTAGAAAACAATAACTACCCACGTGCACGATATTAATGTAGAGGAAAATGTCAATGAATATAGGTGATTAAGTTCCCTCGAAATACCTGGAATAAGAGCGACGAAGCCTGGGAGAAGCAGTAGTTTAATTTTAGTGATTATGAATACCACTTAATGCTACTGATCCTTTCTTTTAAATACACTCTATATGCATACATACTTTGCTCCAATTAAAAATTTTATTTCATTAAAATATCATATTATACAAATAAATTTAAAATCCTTCACAAATGTGCAATTACAAAACTCGACTACTAAATTAGCAAATACTTTATAAACACTTAGGTCAGATATCTTCATTACATGATAGTTTAAATTGTGCAACATCTTTCAACTTTAATAAATAATATTTCCATACTTTGTATAATTATACTGACCATTGTGAAAACACTTATTGATTATGTGTATAATGCTTTGAAACTCTATGACAAGGAAGAATAACCAATTATGTTGTCTTTCATACCTCCGTGTTAATTTCATGCCAATTGTCACTTTGATCTACTTTATTCCTATTTATTGGTTAGTGTGTATGAATGCACTTCATGTGTACACCATCATACCCCAAAATGGGATCATATTGGATGTCACATCCTTCTCCATCTATGCTACAACCCATCCATGTTGAGTAAATTTCCTCACAATATCCCCATGTTGTACATGTCTCCCCCGTTTTTCGTTCATAGTTAGTGGAATCTTCTCGTGGATTTTTTGAACACACAAAGAGTCTATTAGATTTTGAAATTAATGGGCATGTTGGGAGAGTTGGGACTCTTAAGAAAAAAAATGTATTCTCTTAATTATGCACAGTTACATCTTGACTTCTATTTCTTGTTGGTAGAATAATGCAATTCTTAAGACTTCTTTGCATTATTAATGTTATTTGGAGTGGTATTATTTCAATGTTTGAAATTAGGTTTTCTTTAAATATTTAGGATATTGCACACGTTCAGTCCCTCCTCACAGGGGTAGAGGGGTGACACTGGATCAGCGCATAATAGCCTCATGCTATAAATATATAGCTTCATTTTCATTCTCACCCACACCCACAACATCATTGATCGACGTTAAAGAGCTTAGTTGATTAGGTTGGTTCTTCTCAACAAAGTTCAGAACTAGTGTATTGTTTATTCAATAGAGACGGCCTCCACCAAGCCCATACATATTGCACCCTCACCCTCCTACATATTTTCCCTCCTCATCATATCAATGGCCATTATAGTGCATGGAGTATAGAGTGTATTCTTTGATCTATGTTTGGTTCTTGATCTGTGACTCTTTTATCATTTACTTACTATTTGTAATAGTCGTTGGATTAATCATAGTGGTCATGCACGCATTCTTTAGTTAATATGGTGTGATGATGTACTATATTTGTTTAGCACCATTATCAAGGGTTCAGATATATTGGCTTGCATTAGATTGTAGAGGTTTTTTGGTCCAGCGCTAAGTTATTCCAGCTACAAACTTCGACAACAGTCAATACCTCAGAGTTGTGGAAACACATTTTCTCTGACACAATTAGCAAGGACTTGCTTCCCTTTGCAGCCCCTCTTGTTTTTTTAAGTAATTCAAAAATACCATCCCATGCATCAGATCATTGCACGACAATAGTCAGTTTTTTTCTCTAATCCCAAATTCGCTTTGATTATAGAGCTTGCTTACACTTGGAATGAGTGTAAAATCAACACTCCTTGAAGGGCTCCGAGAAGTGTTTTCTACCGCTAGGGAGATGTGTAACTCCTCCATGCTCAACATGGAGTTCACACCAATAACAAAAAAAAAATTGAATGTCAATCATAAATAAAATATTTCAATATTGACATTATATATGATGATGGTGGTGGTGGGGTTCACATCCTCATCATTATATATATAACTAAAAGTTAAAATAAAAATAAAAATAAAAATTATAGTTAAAATATTTGTGAGGCCTATTTAAGTATGAGGGAGATGTATAATTCCTTCAATGCATGGAGAACACTAAAGGACTAAATAACTCCACAAACTAATAATTTTGTATTAAAGTGAGTGAAATATATATACAAATAGAAGACATTTAGTTTCAACTTCCCATAGGTTGGATCGTTGTTCCTATTTGTTCGACAACACAGGTATTCAAATAGAGGACGAACACCTTCAGTAACCACTCACATAACCAGATCAAAGATCAACACACAGATGTTTTCACGTGGTAGAATCCCCACGGGGAAATATCCACGACCCCAGCCAACGCGACCACTTGGAGCAGTTTATTAATGCAAAAGAAAAAGATTACAGGGAGATTTTACAATAGAGTTTCTCACAATCGATCATCGACAAATGACCCTCCATGCTCTTTAAATAGAGATCATGGACCAATCGGGTGTTAAGCCACGGATCAATGGTCGTTAAGATCGAGGAGAGTATGAACCGTCAGATCACTCTATGTCGAGAACATATAGTGACCGTTGGATTTCCTAAATACAAATTCATACTAATGCATACTAAATAAACACACTAAGAAACACACTTTTACCTAACGACATATTAGACCAAGTAGATCTTAACTAAATCCTAAGTGTCTAAATATCGTAACATCCCCCATTAAGAACAACTTGGGATAGGATTGAAGGATTTACAATGTTGACACAATAGGAGAAGGAAGGAGGCATTAGATCCTATCCCCCCTTAATGACAGCTTCCTGAACTCCTAAGATAGATCGAAGTTTGGAAAACTTCGCTTCTGTAAGAGACTTTGTGAAAATGTCTGCAACTTGATCTTCTATAGGATAAAAGAGCACTTCAATAACTTGATCATGAATGAGATTTATGATGAAGTGCATGTGTAGCTCGATGTTCTTGTTGCGTTGATGTTGAACTGGGTCTTTGGCGAGCTTGATGGCACTCTGATTGTCGCACCAAAGGCTGGTCGGATGATGTTTCTCAAATCCAAACTCTGAAAGGATATGTCGAAGCCACAAAGATTCTTGACTTGCATTTACGGCTACTCGGTACTCTGCTTGTGCTGAAGAAAGTGCAATAGTCTATTGTTTCTTACAGGCCCAAGTGATAGGTCATGAACCAAGGCTAAAAACATAAACTGCAGTAGACTTCCGATCATCAGGGTCGTTGGCCCAATATGAATCAGTGAAACCAACCAAAAAAGGAGTCCCCCCTGAACTGTAATGTATCCTGAACTGAACTGTACCACGGACATAGCGAAGTATCCATTTAGCTGCTTTCCAATGGCTTTCATGGGGTGTTTTCATATACCAGGCAATAATACCAACAACAAAGGAAATATCAGGACAGGTATGGGTTAAGTATAAGAGGCTACCAACTAACTGACGATGCAGGGTGGCATCAACTTCAGGAGAAGTATAGGTGGCAGTAAGCTTGACTCAAGCTTGACTCCAGATTGGAAGGGAGAAGGGGTTGGTTTACAATCATCCATGTGAAAGCGACGAAGAAGGTCACAAGCATACTTAGACTGGGAAAGAAAAATTCCTTCATTGGTTTGCAAAACTTGGAGGCCAAGGAAATAGTGCAAAAAACCTAAGTCTGTCATTTCAAATTTCTTCTTAAGGTTGGTTTTCACATGGTTTAAAAGTTTTGAGTCACTACCAGTAAGGATAAGGTCATCAACATAAAGGACAAAGATTATGAGATGGATTCCTACTTTCTTGGTATAAACATTAGGATCAGAATGGCATCTAGAGAATCTGGTGTCAATAAGAAAGCTGTCCATTTTGGCATACCAAGATTGGGGAGATTTCTTAAGGCGACAAACAAGGCTAGAGTCATTTTGGACATAGCTAGGAGGTTGTTCCATGTAGATTTATTCTTTTAAATCGCCATGCAAGAAGGTGGATTTAACATCCATCTGATGGACCTCCCATTTATGTGAGGTAGCAATAGCAAGAACAAGGCGGATGGAATTCATTTTGGCTACAGGGGCAAAGGTTTTATTGTAGTCAATTCCTTCAACTTGGGAGAATCCTTTGGCAACTAACCGAACCTTATGTCTTTCAACACTTCCATCTGATGCATACTTAGTTATGTAGACGCATTTACATCTGAAAAGTTTTCTTCCTTTTGGAAGAGGTACAAGATCCCAAGTATTGTTTGTCATTAAAGAACGATACTCTTCATTCATTGTAGTATCCCAATCTGGATGACCCGAAGCTTCTACAAATGTCTCTGGATCATGAGTCTCTGAAACTTGAGCCAAAAGAGAAGAGGATTGTTGGAACTGTGAACGTGTTCGACGTTGATCTGAAGGATCACCAACAAGATCACCAGTTGCTTCTCGTGTTGAACGGAACCATCTAGGAAGCGGTGGAATTGGTGCTTGTTCAGGTTCAAAGGACTCATCAGGAGGAAGGTCAGCAGGCAGAGGTGGATTTTCATCCTCATTATCATCATTTGAAGAATAAACCAGAATAGGAACAGAAGAAAGAATAAACGTCGAAGATGGCTCGCAGGCCAAGAGATT
>CBVK0100352048.1:0-21612 GCA_900067695.1 Picea abies
TGCTTCTTTCAAATTTTCCCCCATCCAGATAGACGAGTACCTCTTTTTAATTTAACGAGCTCGAGGAGGGTAACACATTCTCGATATAACTCACCTTCGGTAAGTTCCTCTTCCTTTTTTTAACGAACTGGAAGAAGTAAGGGTTCAATCCCATATGGGCCTATCGATGTTTTTTTTAGCGAGTCCAAAGACAGAAAACTCTAAGGTTTTTCATGATTATAGAGTCTGGAAAAACACTTAAAAGAGAACTCTCTCAGTTCCTTTTTCGTAAAGTAGTCTGATGAGACCGAAAAAGAGATAAACTATCGCTCAACAGACGTTTTCTTCAAATACTTTAACGAGTGTGAAAAGAACAAGTTCACTCGGTAATCTTTTCATGTTTAGAGAGTCTGAAAAGAACTTAAAGGAGACTCCAGGGGGTTCCTTTTTCGTGTATCCATACAGGTCCGAAAAAGAGATAAAAGTCTACCCGGATGCATTCTCATGTATTTACGAGCATGAGAAAGAACAAAGACTAAGCTCGGTATGCCCCCAGCTTGAAAGCTAGTGGCTTAACTCCAGAAAGATCATCAGAGGCTGGAGACATGCCCTCCAAGCTTCAATTCATTCACCGAAGGATAAGGGTGGATGAAA
Organism: Picea abies; assembly: GCA_900067695.1. NCBI lineage: Eukaryota > Viridiplantae > Streptophyta > Pinopsida > Pinales > Pinaceae > Picea > Picea abies. Next base: position 634 of record CBVK0100352048.1, read on the forward strand.
ATAAGGTTCAAGAGAGGTGACTGTTTCATTTTCTAATGAGCTTGACACAGGAAAAGAACTATGCTCAGGACCTCTGTTTCATTTTTTAACGAGCTTGCCACAGAGAAGAGAAACTATGCTCGTGGTTTCGTCTGGATCATGGCTTCCAAGAGGATAATGCTCCGGAAGGATACCATGTCGAAGGATAAAACGTGGTCATGGCCTCTAGGAGATCTTCGCTGGATGGAAGATAATCACTCGAGAAGGAACATATGTCAAGGGTCGCGATAGGAGTAAGGAGATCAGGCTCCAATAATCCTACCGAAGAGATCACCATGTCAACTACCGGATCCAAATCATTGGAAGTTGAGGTCATGGGAGACATAGCCACATAATTGACATGTGGCGAGGGTGATACTATCTGCATATAAGAACCACTTAGGGAGGTAACCCAGTCGAGGCCGATGAATGAAAGTTGATCAATAGTCACAATTCTTCCATTGTGAGGAAAAGATATCACACGGAAAAGAGTGGATACAATAGCTTTCATGGCATAAACATAATCCCGCCCAAGGAGTAAATCAAAATCCAAGGGGTCTTGGACTACCATGACATCGATAAAGACATTTTTCCCTCCCAAAGTTACAGGAAAATGAGGAAGGATCCCTAAAGGTTGACTATTTCTTTTGTTAAAAGATAACAGATTCTTTGTAACCGGCGCAAGTTGCGGACAACCCAAAGTGTACCAAGCAACATAAGACAAAATACTAACAGATGCACCTTCATCTATCAGCGTTTGAGGAACATCCCGAACACAAACCTGCACTATAATCTGGAAAGGAACGTGAGAGGGAAGACGAGGTCCAGTTAGTGCACCCCAATCAAAAAGGATGGCTTCGGTACTTGGAGGGGGTTTCAGAGGAGAAGGAGGAATGCCCCCTGGCACGATAGAGTCTGTAGTAACGAGAAAAACATGGGCAGTATCAAGTTTACTCTCTAGAAGGAGAGTAGAATCGACCGATGATTGGATCGGATCAACCAATGGTGGACTTGGATAGACCACTTTGGCACTCTTCAGAGGAAGAGTGGGACTGACCGTGGAAGGGACTGGATTAGTCACTCTGACATTCCTCAAAGGAGGAGTGGGATCGACCGATGGAAAAACCGAATCGACCACTTGAGTTTCATTCTCCAAGGGAAGAATGGGTTCGACGGGTGGAAACGGATTGACCGCTTTGGTGTCACTCTTTTGATGAAGAGCGGGGTTGACCGATGATGGAACTGGATCAGCTACTTGGGTTCGTGGTTCAATCAAGGAGGAAACTAGATCGACCCCCTAATCAACCAAACTGACCGGGGATGGAACCAGATTGACCAGTCCATCAACCAACGAAGGATCGGAGGAAATATTACGATAACCTTTTGGAATTTGAAGTTTTTCCAAAAGAGAAGAAGCCTCGTCCATGTGAGGACAAAGGTGAGAGTAATGATTACCTTTACATAACATGCAAGGGAACTTGACAGTTTGCTTCTTCTTATGAACCTGAACATCACTAGTTGACAGGGTATCATCGACATGACCAACAGAGGCCGATGACGTGGAGGACCACATTTCTAAGACCTGGGTAAGACCGGGGCAATCCCTCAGAAAGTGATCACCCTTACAAAGGCTGCAAGGGAATTTGGGTTTTGGATTCTTCCTTTTAATCTTGTCGACATCATCAACACTCCCAGTACTATTAATGGTAACTAGTTTCTTAGAGACAACATCTGATGTTGTTGGGGCCTTTGTCCTTTTCAGGTTCTTCTTCTTCTTCTCTTTATGTTTCTTCTTCTTCTGATCAACCTGGCTACTTGCTTTAGAGCTTTCACTAGGCGAAGAAGGAGAAATGGAAGGAGACTTGATGGACGAAGAAGGCGAAAATTCGACATGAGGTTGATGTGTGGGTGGTGTATTGACATCCAAAGTATTAGTTGCAACTGAAACATTGGGAGGATTCGGGATCACCGAAGTGGGGAACAACCAAACTGGTAATCCAATAGTGAGTCCTGGAAGACTCAGTGTGGCAACATATGGAGGACCAAAGTTTCCAAATGAAGGAAAGGTATAAGGTTCCCCAGGAGAAGGGGTTCCTCCATTGGTACTCCCAAGATTCGAGGCCATTAACACTGACTCGACCTAAGGTCCACTAAGTAAAACAAACAACACACGCTATGAATCTGAGAAGCAATCAATCAAACAAACCTTCCTACAATGAAACCACTAGTTGGTGATGAAATGCAATGTTGTGAGATCAAAATAGGAAGGGGCGGGGATAGAGCGGGTGGATTAGTTACGTTGGTGACCTACTTAACGGACTTACGCCTTGGTGCAAGCTTCCACGCAGTAATTGTGGATTTACCCTCCAAGGAGCCCGAGTGAGTTTGACCAACGTCTGTTCCAGGTACAGTGAGACTTCCCTTCACCGTCACCTTGTGTGAGACCCTAAATATTGTGGCTACTAAGGTCACCAACTCGTAGTCAGCCCCTGGGCGGGTACAGTCGACAGTCCAGTCGGAACGTATGGGCAGGATAACAAGTCCGAAATCAACTTGAAAGGCTCCCACACATAATCGTGGGTATACCTTCCAGTGACCCCTAATATACGATCTAACCACTACAAACAATTGAACCACATAGGGATAATCTCTGTAACTCACCCGAATGCGACCTCGTGCATAACCCCTGTGTGAGAGGAGGATCCCAGCAAGCCAATACGACAATTGGATTTAACTCTCCCTACCGAAAGATACTAAGTTTGTTCGATAGCTTTGGAAAGTTATCCTTTCAACCTATTCCAAAGCCCTACACCTTAAACTAATGTAGGTTTGCTAACAAAGATGTAAAAAGTCTAATAAATTTTAGTTAAGCGTTGATTTTAATGGCTGTTGTTTACTCAAAGGGTGTACGAAAGTGAAACTGATGGAATGATGACTCAATTCCCAAAAATATGCATGAAATATGATAAGCAATCGTTTCTTTTCAATGAATACCTATTTAAGGGAAAGAGGAAGAGTCGTTTTCACTATCAAACACTTGATAAGGAATGCCCTCAATCAATTTTGTTCTCAATCAAATCCAATATGATGCTACAACATTTCAGAAATGCAAACTAATATGCAAACTAATCATTAAGATGTACTTTTGTCGTTTGTATGCGAATGATAATCAATTCAATGCAAAATTTCTCTTGCCAACTACCCTTTCAGATCAAGGAGATTCAGACAAGAAAACACAAATTCCGCACAAACAACACACCCTTTTGCAATCAAACAAAAGAAAGAAAACCAAAAACGCAAAAGGAAGGAGAAAGAGATTGGATCAAATGACCTCAAAGAACCAAATGAGAAGAGTTACAGACTTCATATGTCCTTCACTAGAGTTCCCGCTCAGTTGGATAGGAGAGAAGAAAGCAAGGGATTGATTTCAAGCTCTCAACAGCAAAAACTCAAAAAGAATGAAGAAGGGCATAAAATATGAACAATAAGGTGTTTACTTCTCAAGAGGAAGCATTTCAAATGTCTAAGGAAGAATCATTGAATCACAAAGCAGCTCAGCAATTAAAAAAACAGGGTTTGGACCTCCAAAAATTGGAATTTTTTAAGAGATTTTGGGAAAAAAAGGGTTGGCGCTCTGGTATAAGGGCCACCAGAGCATTATAAATCTCTTTCTAACACTTCCAAGGAGTGTTGGTGCTCTGCTAACATGGGCAGGGGGGCGCCAGGCTCAAAAAAACTCACAAAAAGGTCCAAAAACCCAAAATTTTGATCAAATTTTCACAGGTAAGTTGAGTGTGATGGGGTAAAGAGTCAATCAGAAAGTGAAATCAGATATGAAGGGGTGAACAAGGCCTAAGAAAACAAAATTTAATACAAGGTCTATGAGGAAAGACAAAACTAAGAAAGTTCTGATTCTCCCCAGTGGAGTCGCCAATTTCTGTTGAAGGAAAATCTCCCTGCGGACAGGTAGATCTCCTCAAAGAGCTAGACTCTTAACTCTAAGACAGAAAGTGATTATCATGGTCACTGACTTCCTTTCAGATCTAGGTGGACTAGTGTGTGAGGAGGAAGGAGAAAAGAAGTACCTTTTACCGGTGTTTGTCTCTGCACGCTCCGAGTTGAGCTCCAATCTTTCCCTCCTCGATAAGCCCTGTAGACAAACAAAGTACGACCACTTCCTAGTCTATCAAGATTAGTCCAAAATAGGTCTATCTACTAAAGAGACAAATTCATGTGAGATTGAACACAAATTAGAAAGAAACAGGCCAAGCAAATTATATTAATGAGGACAAAACATTGCTTACAGCCATAGATGGATTACAATAGTTTCGTCAAGTCCTCCTTGTCTATCCCTTGCTCAAAAGATCCACAATCCAAATGATGATAGCTTCATTGATTGCTCCCTATGAGATCATAGGTCTATTGCCTCCAAAATATATTTGTTCCAACACCACTTATAAGATCATAAGTTTGGTGTGATTCTCCTTTTCCAGTTCTCTTTCACCATTAGAAAGCTTGCTTATATAGCCTTGGAGAGGCTTTAACCACTTGAGATATCCTTGGGAAAATTGAGGATTTGCCTCCTTCAGTTGAGGATCTGCCCTAAGACCATGGATGGACTAGGGATTCGAATCTGACTTCCTTCCAAGAATGAAAGGATCCTTCTCCCATTCATCTCAACAACTTAACTACTGCCCAGAATAGGTAGCGCTCCCTCAAAAGGGCCATCAGAGCGCTACAACACTCCCTAGTAAGATTAAGGGGAGCGCTAGCACTCCTAAAGACACCATCACTCCCTCAAAAGGGCCAAAGGAGCTTTATAATGCTCCCAGACAGTGTAAGGGGGAGCGCCAACACTCCCAGAAGAGGTATAGGGGAGCGCTCTCCTCCAAAACTTAGTTTTTGAGGTGCTTTCAAATGGAAAAAGGTTCATGCGCCTAGTTAACCTTTCCCCCTCTTCCAAAGAAAATGTTTGAGGTGTTTCAAGTGTCCTTCTCATGTCGTTATAGACATGACATAGGCATCATGGCAGTATGCTTCCCTGACACTTGCGACACTTGTGAGAAAAATGCGACACTTGCAACACTTGTAATGACGACACTTGCGACACTATCGAAGTGAGTAATTTTAACGTGTAATAATGTTCCTCCAAGTTTTTTAATCCAAGATCTTGACAGTAGCATGTCGAACTTGGGGGGAACATCAGCTACTACAATGTCCATGACCACACTCTTCATTGGAAGTTGAAATAAAGAGACCACCAAGTCTTTGATGAATCCAAGGCATTGCACCCTCCTTGAATCAAAAGAGTACAAATCGTGATAAGCCTTTGTCACTTCCAGTCCCAATTCTTCCATGACTATTTGGGCATAAGGTTGTGGGAAGCTCCTGAATCCATGAGGCAATTATGCAGCACCTTATCATGTATGTTCAGGGATGTGTAGAACAGAGGGGATGAATCATCTATGTCTTCTACCATGGGACCTAGGACGACTGCTGGCTTTTCATCTTGAAGATTTATTGAGTCTATGGAAGGTTGGGGGGACTCAGATTGTAGCAGTTTGGAGAGGAACCTTTTGAAATCTTCATTTTTAACTAGTTCAGAGAGGGGTACGGGAATTCTAATATTTTGAATTTCATGCTCAAAACTAACGGAGGAAATAGGCTTGGGAGATTCCCTTACCTCAGAGACAGGTTCTTTGGCTGTTGGCAAAGTATTCTAAGTTTTCTTTTCTTTAGTAGTGATTATTGCAGGTTTAGCAAGCCTTTCCGCTATGAGGGGTTGATCATGGCTATCAAAATCCCCTTCTTTCTTCTTTGACCTGAGATGATATCTATTAGGAGTGTTGTTGGCCTTTTCCCCTTTACCCAACTCATTGATTTGAATGTTCATAAGGGATTATTCATATGCAGATTGAGTCAAATGGGGAAAAGGGGAAGTGTCTTCAATACAATGAATTTCAGGGTCGAGCTCATCTATCTCCTCTCCTTCCTCATGAGCAACTAGGCTATTTTGGAGAGGGGTTTGAATCCTCTGATCATCTCTATCTTTGCTCCTTTCTTCCCTTGGAAAAGCCTGTGGAACATTGTTGTTAGGCCTCTTGAAGCCTCTGTTATCAGTATTTTGGGGATTTTTGTACATGGGCTTCCCTTCTAACTTCCACCTTTCCATTTTACCCAAAAGTGATTTTATCACTTTAGTTACCTCGTCCATATGAAGGGGAAGGGGAGAGGAATTGGATGGGGAGGCTTCAAGTCTCTTCCTGGATATGTCTCTATCAGCCTTATTCCTAAGTCAGTCAACAACCAATATGTTAGATTCTACTTCCATGGCTGCATCTTGCATGTGAGCCAAAGTAATTGCTCTCCTTTCCCTCAACAGGAGGCAGAAATCGGGATCAAAAGCGCTAGCATAAGTGATTTTAGCAGAGGCTTCTGAGGGATTTATCTCAGTGGGGATCTTATTGTACATTTTATTGAATCTCTTGGAGAAGTCAAAGGCAGACTCTCTTTCCTTTCTCTTCAAAGACCCAAAATCTGTCATGTAATACATGAAGTCTTTTTTGTCTCCCCACTGTCTCAAAAAGGCATTATCCAAAGCCTCGATCCCATCAATATATCTAGGAGGAAGGGCCCTAAACCACTTTCTAGCCTCGCCTTCAAGGCTGTGGATGAAAATCCTCATCCATACGTCTTCATGCATGATAACATGATCATTTGCAAAACTGTAAAAGGCTTCAAGGTGTTCTTCTGCAGCTATGTCCCCTTTGCCTGTAAACTTGGGCAGCTACTTAAGGTAGCCATCTGTTGGAAGGGCATTGAGAAGCTGAGGTAACAAAAGGGGAGCATACCTAGCAGCTATTATAGCCTCCATCCTGGGCATGGGGGGATTTTCTCCTGCCATAGGAATATTAGGTAGAGGAGAACTCGGAGGAGAAAGAGCTCGAATAGGGGATACTGGAAATGAGCTTCTAGGTGGAAGGGGGAACAATGGAGGATTCAGAGAGAAGGCTAAGGGGCTTGAGTCAGAAAATTCTTCTCTCTGTGCAGTAGCAGTAATAGTAATAAGAGGAGGGGTGGTAAAGCTAGGAGTGGGGAAATCTTCTGTGGTCCTGGGTCTACGTTAAGGTACAACTTCAGGGGAGAGGGGAGTGACAAGGATTTCTCCCTCCAATCCCAAACCAGAAGGGAAAAATTTAGCAGGAACACTTCCGAAATTCAGGAAACAGGAAACCTCAAAAAAAGGTCTGCTAGGAAGCTGAGAAAATGAAAATGGAATTTCTACAGAATGAGATGGAAAATTACCTGGTTCAGCGGTGAAAGTTTCTCCTTCAGAGGCCTTTCCTTTTCTGATAATCACCTCTAGATGAGCTTCAGATGTAGCTAGAGGCAGTTGTGGGTGGGACCGCATGTGTCTACCTCTTGAAGCCACAACTAAAACATCAGGTTCACCACAGTGGAGTCGTCACAATGGAGTCGCCAGGTGCACAATAGCAATCTTGTAGGGCTCTGATGCCTGATGCACCTTCAGAATCAGAGGCTTGATATCGTTCGATCCCAGGGAAAATTTTCAACTTCGTCCCTGGCAACAACACCTGAAATGTTGGCGTCAGAAGTCACTCCTGGATTGCAGCAAGAGTAAGCCTGAAACCCATCAGTTTATGTCACTATTTGTTGATAAAGGGTGATGAATGGAAGTAAACTCAGAACAATATTGTTATAACTCAGAAACTAGGCCAGGCATGCACAAGCAGATGAGGTTTTGGTTTAACTTCAGACAGTAAGTTGTAATAAGGGTGAGTAGGAGGAAGACTTATGTGAGGAAATGCGAAGGCCTGTTGTAGGCATCGAGCTTCTAATAGCCTATAGAAGAAAACTTGAACACAAGAACCTCTTATATTCAAAAGCAAAAACACTAAAAGAACATAACAATGTTATAATAAATCCTTTATCATAACATAGTCACGACGATTCATGTGAATCAATCAATCATGAACCCTTTTAGTATGAGATCGAAACCAGATGAAAAAGAGAATTGCCTTACATTGAACAAGAAAATTTCATATGCAGATACATAGCCAGGAAAACCAATGCTTCATTAAAACATTACAGTCGGGAGCTCTGCTCTACCATCCATCCTTACACAAATATAAAAACTGAGTATATATACTCAGATAAATTCACCACCTTGGCAGCAAGAAGGTAGCTGAGACATTAAAGTCCAAATTAGCATGTGCAAGCTCCTCTGGTCAGACAAGGACATCAGATCGGCATGGCTTCTTTAGGAAAACCTACACATGGGACGATATTGGACAGACTGCCTGCCAAAACCTCCATGTCTTACATTTAAGGAGTGAGGTGAGGTTTCAACCACCTCCTCCTAACTTTATTTACCTCTAGCAGGGATCAGGATCGAGGCTGAGTTGAATTGGCACCTGGAGAATGCAACGACGCCTCCTGTAGCTAAACCCAATGCTTTGGCCCTTTGCGCAGCTCTTTCTATCACCCCAAGTGACCACAGGCCGTGACCCTGCGCCTATCTTCAAAGGCGCTTTTCGCATTTCGCGTTTGAGAGTTTCCCAATGCAATGGATGAGAGACCCCGTGTCTTTTGAAGTCCTAGTAGCCGGAATGCCAAAACGGATAATCATTTTTCGTTTCAAAGTTTCCCAATGCAATGGATGAGAGACCCCATGTCTTTTGAAGTCCCGGTAACTGAAATGCTGAAACGGATAATTATTTTGCGTTTCGGAGTTTCCCAATGCAATGGATGAGAGACCCCGTGTCTTTTGAAGTCCCGGTAGCCGGAATGCCAAAACAACTAATCATTTTGTGTTTCAAAGTTTCCCAATGCAATGGATGAGAGACCCCATGTCTTTTGAAGTCCCGGTAGCCGAAATGCCGAAATGGATAATCATTTCACGTTTCAGAGTTTCCCAATGCAATGGAGGAGAGACCCCGTGTCTTTTGAAGTCCCGGTAGCCGAAATGATGAAACAGCTAATCATTTTGCGTTTTGGAGTTTCCCAATGCAATGGAGGAGAGACCCCGTGTCTTTTGAAGTCCCGGTAGGTGGGATGCTGAAATGGCTAATCATTTTGCATTTCAAAGTTTCCCAATGCAATGGATGAGAGACCCCGTGTCTTTTGAAGTCTCAGTAGCCGAAATCATGACCGAGCCTGATTAGGCGCCATGTGTCTCGACTGGATCGGACAACCACGATCATTTCGTGACTTTGGCCATAAGAGATGAGCCCATGCACTAAACCTTGTGCAACTCCACGACTCAAGCTTACCCGATGATCGTCGATCTGCTCCATCTATGGATCCTCGTCATTGAAAACAAAATGTCTGTTCGCTTGATTTTAAGCTCGAAATGGACTTCTTCTGTGTGTTGTGCTTGGCGCTCATGACTGCGGCCTTTAAATAAAATGCATTTGATGGGTTTTTAAACCCCATTTCTGCGCATTTACACCAAGGGCCTGAAATTAGAGAGAAATGCCCCCTTGTAAGAATTGGCGCTAACACCATCACAATTAAAACAAATCAAAGGAAGCTTACCTCTATACCTGTCATTGGTTCCCTTGTTCAATATTCTGATAAAGTTGGTTGCTTCTTCATCATCTTCTGAGACGACACGGTTGTTTCTATGTTCTTTTTCTTTTTTATTTCCCTTTTTCTTTGAACTTTTGGTGCTTTGAAGGATGCTTATTTTATATATGGATTTTCATGTTCAGTTCTCATTTCATATGCTGTGAAGATTCCATGTAATTCGCCCATGCTTATTGAGTTTAGATCTGCTCTTTCTTCTAGTGTCGATATCTTAGGGTCAAATCTCATAGGAAGAGATCTTAGTACCTTTTGAACAATTACAAATTCTTTGATTTCTTCTCCCAATCCCAAGATTGCATTTATTATTTCATCAAATTGTAAAAAGTAAGCTGCAATATTCTCATCTTCCTTCATCTTTAGTTGTTCGAACTGATCTCTATAAGTTTGAAGCTTTGTTGCTTTGACTTTTGAATCTCCTTCATAAATATTTCGAAGTTTTTCCTAAATATCTTTAGCGGATTTACAATGTGCAACTTTGGTGAATACTGATTATCCAAGACCATTCAGAAGTGCATTTGTGGATTTGAAAATATTCTAACCGAGTTTCACTATAATTGATTGCCAAATTTAAAATCCATGTGCATGTATATATGTCTTCATCCTTATGCTCCAAAATGCATACTCAGATCCATCAAATTGTGGTATTCCATTTTTATACATGTTGTTTCTCTCCATGATCTACCATTCAGTGGTTAAACTGATTTCTGAAGGAACCTGCTCTGATACCAATTGTTGGATTACTGAGAGGGGGGGTGAATCGGTAATAGAGCAATCTAATCCTTTTTAACCATATAATGCAAGTGTTATATCAATGTAGCATTATCATCCAATATTTGCAGAGTAAATAAATAATGAAAAAATGAACAATCATACACATACACAGTACACCAGTGTTTTTACGTGGAAACCCAAAGCAGGAGAAAACCACAGAATGATTTTTCTTATATGTCTTGAAGATTGAAGAATTACATTCATTGGAAGCACCAACTTCCTTTGTTTTCCAGCTCCAACTAGAAGGAGGCTCCAACCCCCTAGTTTCTCAGGCTACAACCTAAGGGAAGCTCCAAATCTCCAATTAGCTGGCTACAACCAGAAGGAGGCTACAACCCCCTATGTTCTCCGACTACAACCGGAAGGTGGCTACAACCACCTATCCTTGCCACGTCCAACCGCCCTGACGTTTAAGTAGAATGATGGAACCACTATCACACTATCACAGTGAGATGTATTGTTGTAAACCTGTACCAATCAACCTACACCAAACAACCTAAACCATGCATCAACATGTACCTCAACCTGTAATCAACCTGTACCATAAACAAGTGCATCAACCATGCACCAACCTGTACCTCAACCTCAACCAAAATCCCTCATCAATTTCATCATCCAAATCTAATTTGTAACTCTATAATAGACCTGGTGTATATGATCATATACCTGCAAACATTCCTTAACTTTAACAACAAGAGACCAGCATTTTCATCAAATTTTACTTTAGTCTCACATGACTAGTTTTGGATTAGTCAACAACTCTAACTTGAAATAATCATAACTATGTACCTATAATGAATAAAGATCTGAAAACAATACACAATGTTCTTCAGTGTGTTTTATGCAATTCCTCCGGGTGTCACTACTTGGAACCTCTCATAAAAGGAGTTATAGAAAAAATGGCATACCTTGTTGAATTTTGGCTTATTCTAGAGAGTGAACTTGTAGACCGTGCCCCGCACGAAATATTTGTTGTATGGATCTGAAAATTGTACACAAAATACTACAGACTGTACTCTAACCAACACATTTGGTCTTACTAGATTTGGATATGTTATGAAGAAGTTATGATGTTTTTACCCGAAACACCTCTTTTAGACTAGTTTCAAGATTAGCCACAAACCCTATTTTCCATAGAGTGTAACTCAAAAAATACAATGACCCACAAGATGAAATTCATACCAAAACTACTTGGATATGTTTCCTCGATGGCCTCCCAATTTCACGGTCTGAATCATTCTAGAAAAAAAATTATTGCGAAAATGGTGAGATGACCTGTAAATAACATACCTTAGAAAGCATCATCAAAATAATTTATCCTCCTTTGTATTTCGACCTTCTTTACTTCACCTTCCCTCTGAAATTCGGCTTAGATATCCTCTGGTTACCTCGGTCACTTGTAGATATTCAATATGCTCAAGTGTGATTGAAATGAGAGAGTCTTGCCTCTTATTTATACTTTCATGTAGCTTCCTTAGAAGCATCTTCTAGACCACTTTTTCCATATGGCCACTTTATCCACATAGTCACCTATGTCCAACTTTTCCCAATTTGCCACTTGTCCATATATCCAATAGCCACTTGACTACTTAACCCATTTTCCTCACTTTAGGGTTAACCTTCTTATAACCATTTTTCATAATTAGAAAGTTCTCCATTTACTTTATTATTTAAATAATCCTTCTTGACTTTGTCACTTCACTTTATTATTTAAATAATCATCTTTGACTTTTTCACTTCACTTTATTATTTAAATAATCCTCTTTGACTTTGTCACTTCACTTTATTATTTAAATAATCCTCTTTGACTTTGTCACTTCACTTTATTATTTAAATATTTTCTTCTTTGCAAGCACTTTGACTTCTTTGACCTTTTGGGGCTTCAAGCGAACATATGAGTGTCCTCCAACTTCGTAAGGTCATAACTCTCAACCTGTGAGGAGTTATGTGACGTTCCATGTACCACCAAAAATGGCATGACATGTACTATCCATCTAGAATAGTATTACCTGCAAATATATCAAAATTTATACCATTATACATCAAACAAACTTGGGTCCATTACCCAAGCCTTTGTGCTATCGAAATTTGCTACCAGACTTTCTTCAAGGGTTGACATCAATGACAACCAACCCAATTAATCAACAAATATCTCATAGCTTTGTAATAAGATTGGACCACTTTGTAATCTGTATTGTAATGTCAATAATATAAAAGACGAAAGGCATAGTCCTTCATTTTCTTGCTACTTTAATGTCAATAATATAAAAGACGAAAGGCATAGTCCTTCATTTTCTTGCTACTTTATATATATATATATATATATATATATATATTTACAGTGGATGGATGGATATATATTGTTTTTTCCTAATTTTCTATGTGCTAGATATAAAAAAAAATGGATTGATTGAGATGCATTGCCAACATATATTGCAAGGAACATTTTTTCTTTGGGACAAGGGGTATGAGTAAAAGCAAGTATTTAAGAGATGGCTCATGCACATGTTTTGGACAATTTTTAGGAATTCCTAGATTATGCAACTTTTGCTTCGTCTTGGTGCAATTTTATGGTTGATAATTGAGACTTATTCAGTTCATATGTCATATATAAAGGAGGTCATGAAAAGTCACCATCTCTCTTTGGGTACAAAGTTAGGAAGGAAAAAGTGATATGTGAATCTTTTCCCATTTTAATCTTGTTTAATTTGGCTAGCTAGGAAAATGAAATCTATGTGATACAAAAGCAAGAATGAAATCTATTCCATGGGATGCAATTCCAAAGTGGAGGGAAACAAGAGGAGGCGAGGGAGTGTACCCTTGGGGGATCATATACATGATCCCATTATTATTAGATAAGCCACACACACAATGGAAAAATACTTGCCAGACAGGAGGGAGAAAATGAGAGAGAATATACTTAATTATTATTCAATTTGGTGAGTGTTAGTACTTTATTATTCAAATTGGTGTCAATACATACATAAAGTAGATACAATACCCCATAATAAAGTATTTTCCCCTAAGGTTAGAAACCACTAACTCAAATTGAGAGGGACTATGTGAGGTGACAATGGGATTTTCCCTGTATGTTTCATTTGATCTCTTCTAGTTTCGAGTGATAACATGTATATAACTTTTGTAAGTAAGTCTTGTCCATAAGGGAAAACTTGGGTGAGAAGAAGAGTTAAAATATGGAAAGCCATCTCATCCATAAAGGAAATTTGGATGAAAAGAAAGCTAAAAGAGTAAAAGAAAAAAACTATTTACAATTGTGAAATTATGCACAATATTTAGTTGAACTAATAAATTCTCATTAAGTCCCTTGGAGCATAATGAGGTAGTTTACTTTGAGCATCATTATTATAAGGACTATAATGATTTTGAAATCTTTGTAGAGCAGATGTTGGAATTTTGAATGCAACATAATGAAAGAATAATTATGGACTAAACAATAAATTTTTAGGAGAATACTCAACATTGTTGTTGTTGTTAAATGTAACGATGATTATGACAGTTTGAACTTTAAAGAGAAGATTGCATTATTGAAAGGACTAATATTTCTCCTTGAATATTACAATCATTGGTACATGTAAGTAAGCTAGTATTAATTCATGTTTCGATTTTTGAGGATTTCTTCGTGAGGTAATGTAGGCTCAAATATAAGGAAAAATCATTGAGAAATCTCAACTGAGAGTGAGGTGACCATATTGTGTGATCATGGAAGGGCCAATGGTGGATTCCTTAGAGTTGTGTGTTCAAGATTTGAGGTCTTCTCTAAGTGCAAAGGCTACATGTTTGGTGTAAGAGTGGGAAAATGTTAGATATGTAATGGAATACCTTGGGTTTCTAATCTAACCACATTTGAGTAACAAAAACTAATACAACAATATTAGTTTTCATAAGTTGTAAATTTGATGTGAAGTGAAGGAAATAGTTATTCCTATTATCATTTCATCAATTATATCCTTGATCATTCTAAAATGAAAACTAATGAAAAAGGAATAAAAAGAAATGAAACCTAATTTATGGAAAATTCAACAAATTTGTTTTCCTAAGTTTTATGTAAAAACAACCATGACATAAAAGTAAAGAGAAGCAAAATGAGAAAACATAAAGTGAATGAATCTAGAAAAATAATAAATAAATATATTTTCATATGTAAAGCTAGTGGTGAAGCCTTCAACCAAGTATCCTACCAAATCAATCCATGGTGAAGGTAATTCTCCTATGACAAGGTCTAGAGTCCTTGGCCACATATATTAATGGTATAAAGTGGTTCCACCTTAGTTAATGTGAAGATTACACCATCGAAACCTTATTAGTTCATATTGAGGAGTAATAGTGCAAGGACTGCCTATGGTAGGGAGGTAAATTCTTCCCTAATAACTATTTTGTGGTGGTTCCAAACATTATCAAATGTGTGTAAAATTAAATTGTTCCCTAGTAGCTATTTCGTGGTGGTTCCAAACATTATCAAATGTGTGCCAAATTTCAGTTTCTCCTAATGGCAAGGTCTAGAGTCCTTGGTCACATATATTAATGGTATAAAGTGGTTCCACCTTAGTTAATGTGAAGATTACACCATCGAAACCTTATTAGTTCATATTGAGGGGTAATAGTGCAAGGATTGCCTATGGTAGGGAGGTAAATTCTTCCCTAATAACTATTTTGTGGTGGTTCCAAACATTATCAAATGTGTGCCAAATTAAATTGTTCCCTAGTAGCTATTTCGTGGTGGTTCCAAACATTATCAAATGTGTGCCAAATTTCAGTGTTAATTTTTGTCAGCATCATGTTGTACTTTCTTTTTCATTGTACTTTATTTTTGAAATAATGGTATGAATTGCATTATCCTGCAATAAATTATGGAACTTGATAATGTGCAACTCTAGTGTAACAAGGAGACTAGGCTGAATTTTCCATTTGAGTTATCCTTGGAGCTCTTTCTAAGGGAATTTTGGTCTAAGAGGTGACACAGTACATTAGAAGGAATGACATAATGAATTCTATTTTTACTAAGGAATGACATAATGAATTCTA
The DNA here is from genome assembly GCA_900067695.1 of Picea abies. Lineage (NCBI taxonomy): Eukaryota > Viridiplantae > Streptophyta > Pinopsida > Pinales > Pinaceae > Picea > Picea abies. The sequence continues at coordinate 16,075 of CBVK0100352048.1, forward strand.
TTTTTACTAAAAGAATTCATATTAACATGAAGACCTATGTCCATGTCCAAACTGTCCAGTAGTGTATAGATGTACAAGTCATGAATGACTTTTACAGAATGGATATACCCCTCATAGAAAAAAAAAATCTCTAAATTAAAACTCTAGAATACATAACCACATACCTTGCGCCTACCAATAGCTATTTCATTGCTATCAACAGCTATTTCATTGTTCTCTACAGAGATTGCCTCAAAACCCAATGGATGCAAAACTTCCTCATACCTTGAAGAACAAATGAAAACAGGTCTTAAGAGCTCAGAGCAAAATTTAAGGTAAAAAACTAAAAATTGCCCCCCAAAAAAGTAATAATAATAATTGATTCTGCCCATTAAAGAGAGGGAGTTCACCATGGAATAGAAACTGCATATGGTGGACCCCCTTCATGGTCACCTATCTGCCCACCACAGCATGAAACAATTGACGGTCAATGGAATTTGCAATGGTATCTGTTCCAATCAAATTGACTGTACTGTCCGAAACTTCAGAGAAGAGCACAGAGATGTCAATCTATGTTATATTCTGAAACAATAGGAAAGAAATATGAGTGATGGAAAACAATTACTGGGAACATGAGTGCAATAAGCTCTCCATCATGTTTTAATAGTTCTGCTACGCGCTTTCCCCAGGAAGATCTCATTGAAGGCTCAATAGCACAGAAAAAGCTGTCATTCAAGGCAATGGAAAGAAAATATCCTGTGACTGTTAGGAAATTCTAGAGGTACAAGAAATAAGCACTGCAGGTTAGAGATACTGACGTGTAATCAAAGATAAGATCAAAGGTCTCCACTGGAGCCCATGTGAAGAAATCTGCCTTCACAAACTCGCAGTATTTAGCGTTTGGTGCAGATGAAGCAAGCTTTTGCAAACAAAAAACATAACATTATATTAGTAAACATGGCACAAGACCTTTAACTCTATGCAAGCTACTCTTTTTCAAAACAAGGAAATTTATATTTGGCAGCATAAGGTCACTTCATACAAGCCCTTAAATTAAGAAAAGTTTTGAATAAGTTTTTCTTAGCAGTGTCGAGCAAGCCACTTCATTAAGGATAAAACCAATCAAACTGACTAACCCTACAGATTCCAATGTCATTTTTTTTAATTTAGTTCCTCCTAAACATCAGCCTGTGCAAAGTGACCCTAAGGCAATGAGGCATTCAAAACAGTTTACAAGATCAGTGGGTATTCTTAGACTAGCTGATTAGAAAGAACATAAATACCATCATAAAAGCAACATATGTTGCCTAAGAAAATCATATTCCCTGTGATGAAACTCCAAATGTTGAATCTAAAATTTACCTCTTGTGCTTGTTTGACAGCTTTTTCTGAGATATCAACCCCTATAACATAGCGGTCGGAACTAGCAAGAGCTAGCACATCATACCCCTGCATTCAGCAAATAGATACAACCATGGTAAGCTCAAGCCCTTCAAATTCTAGTAGACTCATGCTGATATCCCTAGTCTCTACCTAATTTGTGTCCTAATTGGTCAGAATGCTACAAACCAATATGAAGCTGCAACACATACCAATAAAACAAACCCATTTGATCAACCCAAAGCACATATCTGCTTAAAGGCCAGACAAAAGAAAATTGTCCTAAACCCATACCAAATGAAACTGGTTCTCTGTCATGTGAAAACCTTATCTAAAACGAGTACAGCGGATACGAAGGATCATTGAAGGATTGACGTAGTTTCAGATTGTGTAGCGAAAAAAAATACCATCGACCCAAATATATTAAACACCTAAAATCAATAATGCCAATGGCCTATTACTTTTCGGAAGACGCCAGATATGTAATTTTGATAATGAAACAAGTGTTTGAATAATCCGCAAATTGAAATGGAAAATGAGAATAGAGAATACATACAGCACCACATCCAGGAACCAGAATCCTGCCCCGAGGAAGAAGGCCCTGCTGTTGTACCCAGTGGGAGACAATTGGAGTAACCTGTCCTAAATCCCAGGGTGTCACTCTTTCTTCCCAGCACTTGTCCCATTCATCTAATAACGACCAATTCCAAATCCATTACATCTATCATCAGAACTCAGGCTTCTTGTTCAAATTAAAACGGCTAAAATATATACAGAAAGGAAAATGTATGCAATCTGTTTACCCATTGGCTTGTCATTAACAAGTTCTCGCAACCTGGATTGCGCCTCCTTGTGACTCCTGGTAATTTGTTCCATTAAATTTGCTGGGGACGATAAAGCTTTTACAGCTGAGGATTGTGCCTTCTCGTGACTCATGATAATTTGTTCCATTAAATTTGCTTGGGATGATAAAGCTCTTATAGCTGAGGATTTGAAGCCCTTGATCTTTGGTCTGAATGCAGATCACAGTAACTGGTTATGGGCATCGGCCTTGGTCCCTTGCTCGCAATGGGATGGTATTGTACTTGCATGATCCTGTTCAAATGTGAATCTTCCATGCATGCAAAATGATTGATTGGTCCACGACATGTCGAAATGCAATTTCCATTCCATTTACTTAGAGATAGAGATAGATGTATATAACTAGCACAGTCACATAATTCATAATTGTGGCTGATCAACGTCGAAAGATTGATAAGATGAAAAGAATCCTTAAAAGAATATATTAAATTTTATTATTGATTAACAAATAAATGGTTAAATGGTTGAGCTTCATTTATCTGGTGTTAATATTTTAATTTGTGTTAATCACTTAGGTGGCAATTAGTTAGCTATCAAAGTAATTTTTAAATATGATTAGGTAAATTTAAAAAAGTAAACACATAAACGGATGTCTTTATTTTGTGTGACTACTAAGAATATTCCAACCATATTTAATCATGTTCATAGAAAACTTATTAAGCACTAAACCCCTATTAAATCTGCCCATTGCCAATAAGTATACACATTTCAATTTACATGGAAATGCAATTATCTATAGATTTTTATAAATATATTATTTATAATAAAAATATAAATATATTAAATGTTTTTTTAGCCCTTACCATTCAATTTCAAAATTTGATAAATTATTTATGCGATTATTTTAGTCCATACATCGCATCATTTTTTCCAAATAAATTATTAATTTATAAAAAAAAATATTAAATAAATAATTTAAAGTATTATTATCATTTATCTTAAAAAATCAAAATTTTTTATTACTTATCTTAAAAAATCAAAATTCTAAAAAATTTCAAGTAATCACTTATTTTCTTAAACTCTATTTTAATGGAAGTTCATCATCATTCATTTAATAAATTTATTATTTATTGTAAATATATATACAAAATTTAAAAAAGTGGAAAAAGCATGAAAAACCAGATGAACATATTCATTGACCTAAATTATTAAGTTTCTCATTAAAATAATCCTTCATTTAATAAATTTTTATTTTTATTTTTATTTTTAAAATTATTTATGTAAATGATTTAGTGAATATTTTTTCTATATCCATAAATTCTTCCTTCTTTCTTTTTGGTCTTTTAATATTAATCTTATTTGTTTTTATATGATATTTAAAATTTGGTTATCCATTAACATTATTATTAATTTAGTATTTCTTTCAAATCTAAATAATGAAAGAGAAAAAGAACACGTCAACCTCATAACTATATAAAATATTAGCAAAAATACACAAAATCATGTTAATCTCTTAAATACATAAAGAAAAAACAAAAATACATTTAAAAATAAAATCTTGCCAAATAACTACCTAAAAGTTGTCATTCATTTAATCCCGTGAGACAGCTCAGACGGTAAGACAAGTGTACCTTTCTCCAAGGATGAGAGGAGGTCTTGTGGTCGAACCCTGCTGAGTCTCCGAGATGGATTGTAATGATGCTCTGTAAAAATATTATGTAGTTAATAAATTTATTGTAAAGCTATATCAAATGTATGAAAATCTTGCCAAATAACTACCTAAAAGTTGTCATTCATTTAATAATTTATTGTAAGGCTATATCAAATGTATGAAAATAAAAAGATTGTCATGTTCATTAGTCTAATTTTACCTCGTGGAAAAAGAAAAAGTTGTCATTCATTTAATAAATTTATTGTAAAGCTATATCAAATGTATGAAAATCTTGCCAAATAACTACCTAAAAGTTGTCATTCATTTAATAATTTATTGTAAGGCTATATCAAATGTATGAAAATAAAAAGATTGTCATGTTCATTAGGTAAGGCTATATCAAATGTATGAAAATAAAAAGATTGTCATGTTCATTAGCCTAATTTATCAGATCTTATTCTTACAGGAAGACATCATTCATTTAATAAATTTATTATAATGTTGTATCTAATGTATGAGAATAAATGTGGATAGAATGAAATGTTGTCATATTAGTTGGCCTAATATAATTTTATTCATGATCTTATGACACTATAATATTAATTTTACTTGTTTGTTTTTATATGACATAAAAAGATCCATAAAAACATAAAATATTGAAAGAGATGCACACAAAATCATGCTAACCTCATAAATACATTAAATATTGAAAAAAATATACACAAAATCATGCTAACTCCATAAATACATAAAATATTGGAAGAAATTACATAAAATCCTACTCAATTTACCAAGATTCCTTGCATGTAGAAGCTTCTATTGCCATATTTGAATTGGCTTGAGTATTGTTAAAAAAGCCGTATTTTTTATTTCATCTTCCACTCACAAAATTACATTCTACTTTATCATCTCAAGTTCTTCCATGCTAATACTTCTAATTTCTAACGAGAGGTGTCATGGATTTTTCATCAAAATAAATAAATCTCTACCTGAAAATGATATGCATAATATGTGCAATTGAATGCTTTGAAAAAATTAAATTGATTTTGCAAAATCCTAAGTGAATTTTATTTAGTGGAATTTTTCAACTCCATGGCAAGTTAATTATTCTATTAACCATTGCTCCTTCAATCTCTTCTATAGAGCCATAATGAGGTTTTGGATATCATCTTGAAAGATTGTTTTCCATATCATCAATTATAATGTGTATTTAAACTATAATGTGTATTTAAACGAATACTTCATATTGAAAGCTATATTTAAAACTATTAATGAGAATTTTATTGCTATTAAAGGCTTGTCATAAAAGGTAATCCAATATTGTGTATATTATGTTAGCGTTTGTTGGCATTGAATTCATCTAATAAGATCAAGTATTGGCATGATAGTGAAAGTATTGTTTAGTATGTGTTGGAGCCGCCCTTGTTTTTTAACTCGTCACAATTTTCATTTTTGATACTTGAAATCTAAAGATGGTCTTATTTTCCCCCTGAGATTGTGAAAACTCTGCAACCTTGTCACATAAGCAGCGATGATTTTCTACTCTCGAAACAAGTCCACTTTCGTAAGATTGTTTGCTCTTTTTTGTTTTACTTCGGGATCTCGCAAGTCGGATACTATAATCCATGAGTTCACACGTCCCGAGTCACGAAATGGCGAAGTCGTTTTAAATTTTCACTCAAGACAGTAACCAGGGTAAAATCTTTTAACTCATGATTAGACGTCGT
>CBVK0100352049.1:0-21610 GCA_900067695.1 Picea abies
GAGAGAGAGGTGCATTCTTGGGAGAGGACTTTCTGTATTTGTTTAAGTTATCTCTTGCCATTGTATTGGCTATCTATAATAATGAAGTTTTGTTGGGTTTTCTCCCCCATGAGGGTTTCCCAGAATAAATGATGTGTCTCTTGTGATTGTGTATTTCTCAGTGATCCTATATTATGCTATTATTATCTAGTGAAATGAAAAGAACTCTAATAATAGATTAAACCTTAACATGGTATCAGAGCTAAGCTGAAGAGAGCATCTTTCACAAGAGAAAGTGAAAAATGTCACTGTTGCCATACATGCAAATTAGGGATTTTTATTGAAGAAGTATTTCAGCCCCAAAACCATCTAGAAAAGTGTGCCCTTCATCAAGGATCACTTTGGCATCCTCAGTGCAAATTTTCAGTGACTAGATCTCCTGGAAAGTGAAACCCTAGTTTTCACAAAGTACCAGAAAACCAGAGTACCAAAAGTACTAGAAGTACCAGAGTACTAGAAGTAATAGAAAACCAGAGTACCAGAAGTACCAGAGTACCATAAGTACCAAAAAACCAGAAGCACCAGTCTAGAAATCCGTTGGTCAAGTTTGAGGGGGTAAAAGTTGGATTTTCATAAATCCGACTGCACCATCTTACTCACCTCAGCTCAGCGCATCTATCCCCTGGATCAGAATTTCAAAATTTGAAGTTTGAAAAATTAGGGTTTCCTCATAAAACCCTAAGTTGCAGTTGCAGTTGTAGTCTCAGAAACAGTTACAGTATCAATTGCAATTGCAGTATCAGTTGCATTTGTAGCCATAGTACCCGTTGCAGTCACATTTGAAGTTCTTAAGAGTTGGTGATCATTACCGCTGGTACCAAATGGTGCCTCTACTTGAAAATGTCGTTAGAGGCATGTACTCACACATGTTTAAATGATTAATATTTAAAGGGTATTTGTAGGAGAAGGGATCTCTTTCCATAGATCCAGAAGGATCTCAAGATCCAGCACATTCAGAGGAATGATGCAACCCAGGTGTGATTATTCTGATATGCATCTATTTGTTATGACATTATTTTGATCAGTGTTTCATGTTATAGCTATGACCATCATTCTAACTTTTGGTCAAAATCTGAGTCAAGGTATTAGATGGATTAAAAGTTGAGATCATAGAGTTTATCCTCTAACCCAACCTTCTGTCAAGATAGAATATTGTCTTAGTACAGAAGACAGGTTGAAGAAATAACTCGTCATATTGAGTGAAGGAGACTTGGAAGAAAAGCAAGCACACATGACAAATTGATGACTACCCCTTTACAAGTAACCACTATAGTTGAGATAACAGTCTTTTACTTGGTAGCATGTGAGCATATAGAGGTAAATACTTAATGTAATCATTTGCCTGATACAACTAACACCTCCACTAGGAGAAACCTCATGTGTTATTTCCAAGTTTCCATGGAGGAATGTTCGATCACAACACTATAAGAGTGTTGACCTCATTTCATAGTGTATCTCTTACTTTTGATCGTTTCTTCAGACAAGCCACAAATGATATCTCTAAAGGAGATACTGTGATGATTATTCGTGCTATTACTTTATCTATTATTATCAAAAGGATATTATTATTGCTTGTTGTATTGTTGACCTTGTTTCAGGTCACAGGTGATAACCCTGAGAAATATATAGTGAAGGTTGCAGAAGGAAACATATTATATGAGACATGAAGCAGACTATGTACATGATCATACACACTCATGCACCAAAGAAGATGAAGAAGAAGCTATCTCTTGAGATTCAAAGTATCTCATATGAAGACTGATTGAAAGGAGCAGAAGGCTCCAAAGATGACTGGACATTAGAATGGGAAGCATACCTCGTTTGAATCCTGACTCGATCTTTCATATTTAGACTTGGTATGAAACACCAAGTATACCTTGTAAGAGTTGATGAAGTGTTGATCTCAGAAAGGATCAGATGAAGAGACAACTTCTAGGACTGGAAGACAGATGTCGTGAGAATACTAGATTGTAACTTCAAAGACTCCTAGGAGATATGAAATATCCAGGGTGATTCTCTTGTTTCAGTGACAAAGAAGGAAGCCAGTCAGAAAGACTAGGATACGGATTATTCTGTGAGAAGAGAAGTCAGTATTGACTTCCAATATTGATCTATACAGATCAAACGTGTTGCATATGTACAAAACCGATTGTCCCATAGTGCACTTGGGTTCAAAACCCCGAAAGAGATGTTCACCAGAAAGAATCCAGAGGTAAGACATATCAAAATATTTGGCTACCTAGTATTTATACATATTCTGAAAGAGAAGAGAAACAATCTGGAACCCTCAGGAAAGAAGGGAATATTTGTGGGATACTGTGAGGTCTCCAAGGCCTTCAGGATTTATATACCAGTTCACCATCACATTGAGATCAGCAGGGATGTGACCTTTGATGAAGATGCAACGCTCAAGAAATTGAGAAGATGCCAACTTGAAGAATTATATGAAGAGGAACCTGTAGCTCCCAGAGTTGCAGAATTGGTGAGGGAGGTTCCTAGAGCTGAAGAACTAGTGAGGGAAGTCGTAACTTCTCCTGATGAGGAAATTCTAGAAGATCATGATATAGTATAATTTCAAGAACCTCCTCAGATGACGATCTCCCATAATAGAAATCATGCTTGGGATAGGGAGATTATTCAAGATGGAGAGAAGTATGGTGTTCCCAAAGAAACCACTAGACATGTGAAGTGACCTAAGGCATTCTCTAGTTATAAGGCCTTGATGTGTGATCTCCTAGAGAAGGAGCCTACCTTCTTTGAAGAGGCCATTTAGAAGAAAGAATGGGTAGATGCCATGATAGAGGAATACCAATCCATAATAAAGAATTATGTATGGGAAATAGTTCCCAGACCGAAGAGTAAGGATGTGGTATCCTCCAAATGGCTCTTCAAAATAAAACATGATGCTTATGGAATTATTGAGAAGTAGAAAGAAAGATTTTTTGCTCGTGGCTTTTCTCAAAAGGAAGGCATTGCCTATGAAGATAGATTCGCTCATGTCGCCAAATACACTTTGATCAGAACCATCATAGCCATTGCAGCTTAGATGAAGTGGGAGTTGCACCAAATGGATGTAAAGACAACTTTCCTAAATCGTATCATTGAAGAAGAAGTGTATATAAAGCAACCTCAAGGATTTGAAGTTGAAGAAATGAAGACTCGTGTTTGGAAGTTGAATAACGCTTTGTACGGATTGAAGCAAGCTCCTATAGCTTGGTATGGCAGGATAGACATTTTTCTGACGAGCTTGGGATTTACCAAGAGTAAAGTTGATTCTAACCTCTACTTCAAGGTTATGAACAATGAGCCAGTGATATTGTTGTTGTATGTGGATGACTTATTCTTAACCAGAGAAGAAAATCTCATCACCGAATGTAAGAAGAAGCTTGCTTCAGAATTTGAGATGAAAGACCTTGGCCTAATGCATTATTTCTTAGGTCTTGAGGTATGGCAGAGTCCAAAGATAATCTTCCTTAACCAAGGGAAGTATGCAGTCGAAATCCTGAAAAGATTCGACATGCTAGAGTGAAAATCCATGAATACACCCGTGGAAACGAAGCTGAAGCTACTGGTCGACACTTCGTCAAAATTGATTGATGCCACACTGTATAGACAGATCATTGGATCGTTGATGTACCTGATGAACACCAGAATAGATGTTTGTTTTTCCGTGAACACCTTGAGTTAGTTTCTGGTAGAACCCAGACATGTTCACCTAGTTTTTGCAAAACACGTGATGAGGTACCTTAAGGGTACATTAGATTGTTGTCTCAGCTATGATGGAGATCATGATTTCACACTGAGTGGGTACACTGATTTAGATTTGGCTAGAAGTGTCTCTGATAGGAAGAGCACTTCAGGATGTTGTTTTAGTTTGGGATCAACCATGATCTCATGGCAGAGTATGAAGCAATCCAACATTGTTTTCAGTATAGTGGAAGCAGAATACATTGCTACATGTTCTGCCAGCTGCGAAACTATATGGCTTCGTAAGTTATTGACTGGTCTATTCGACCTAGAGATGGAAGCAATCACGATCCTATGTGAAAACCAGAGCTGCATAAAGATGACAGAGAATCTTGTATTTCATGGCAAGTCAAAGCACATAGACATCCGATATTATTACATATGTGACATTGTGCAGAGAGGAGCCATAAAGCTCCAATATGTTAGCATGGACGAACATGTTGTCGATGTGTTGACCAAGCCTCGATCTCATGTAAAGTTTGAGAACTTTCTAGATAAGATTGGTATAGTCTGAAAGGACCTCCCTCGAAAGGGGGATTAGTGTTGTGTTGAGATATGTCAATCTATCACTATGCTTCCAGCTTAATTGTTGTGACGTAAAGCTAGTCTAGTACTATGACTCCAGCTTAATCGCTATGGTGAGATATGTCAACCTAGTACTGTGCTTCCAGCTTAATTGTTGTGACGTAAAGCCAGTCTAGATTGTTGTGTTGAGATATGCCTAGTAATGTGCTTCCATCTTAATTGTTGTGACGTAAATCCAATCTAGATTGTTGTGTTGAGATATGCCTAGTACTGTGCATCCAGCTTAACTGTTGTAATGTAAAGCCAGTCTAGATTGTTGTGTTGAGATATGCCTAGTACTGTTCTTCCATCTTAATTGTTGTGACGTAAATCCATTCTAGATTGTTGTGTTGAGATATGCCTAGTACTGTTCTTCCAACTTAATTGTTGTGATGTAAAGCCAGTGTAGATTATTGTGTTGAGATCTGCCTAGTACTGTGCTTCCATCTTAATTGTTTTGACGTAAAGCCATTCTAGTACCGTGCTTCCAGCTTAATTGTTGTGACATAAATCCATCCTAGTATTGTGCTTCGAGCTTAATTGTTGTGACATAAATCCAGTCTAGTATTGTGATTCCAGCTTAATTGTTGTGTAGTGTGCCAACTTCGTGCTGTGATGATGAGCCAACTTCATGTTGTGATGATGTGACTAGCCTCGTGCTATGATGATGATGTATTAATTTTAGACTAATCCATCTTGATGCAGATGATGATTTCATTCCACTGAGAATGATGACGTTGTCGATGAGAAAAACTTTCGATGATTTATAGATACGCCAGTAAGTGTTCCAAAATGATATTGATGATGTTTTCCTCTTACCCACCTAATGTTGTTGATGATGTTTCCCTCTATCTCGCCTCATGTTGTTGTAGAATACCTTTCTTTTTAAGGGGGAGTGTTGAAATAGTGTAACTCCAAAGTGTATTCTAATTATTATTGTTGCATTTTTCATTAGATCAATCCCCTATTGAGGATTGATCATGTTGGCTATTGTAAAAGACCAAATCCCCTTTTGCGGATTGGTCAAAACATAATTGTAAAAGGCAGAATAACAATTAGGCCCCAGAATATATTAAAGAGGCCCCAAAATATATTAAAGGTGGTTATAACCACCCAGATTGAGAAGTCGGCCCTGCCAGTGAAAAGACACCTCCACACGTGCCAGAGTTGTATAAATAAGGAGGTTAGCGCCTCACTTAGACACACACTCACTTGTTCATTTGAGGATCAAGTTTCAGAGCTGCAGTTGGAGAAGAGAGAGAGAGAGAGAGGCACATTCTTGGGAGAGGACTTTCTGTATTTGTTTGAGTTATCTCTTGGGATTGTATTGGCTATCTATAATAAGGAATTTTTGTTGGGTTTTCTCCCCCATGGGGGTTTCCCAAGATAAATGATGTGTCTATTTTGATTGTGTATTTCTCAGTGATCCTATCTTATGCTATTTTTATCTAGTGAAATGCAAAGAACTCTAATAATAAATTAAACCTTAACAATAATGACCCATTATGAACCCAACTAATGAGGATTTAGTGTAGTGGTTGACCTCTCCAATTGTACCATATACCAGAAGATCCCTCAAATTCATGATAATGGATTCCCACAACAACACATATGGAGTCTTCCATTGTATTTCCACCTCTAAAGAAGGAAGGGGAAAATAATGTAGTTATTCTTCAGCCTTCATATAGGGAAACAAGTCCCCATATTACAAATCTATGTGGACGACCCGAGATTGATCAAATTTACCTTGTAAATCTCCTAGAATATCCACCCACTGATCATGGACATCTGTCAGAATGGAAGGATTTGGAGCATATTCCCCTCAATGTTAGCTATCATGGAAATGATCAAAAAATATTCCCCTCTGGAAAGTAAACTAATACTCATTGTTTCTTAAGTAAGAAAGGAATCTAGGTCCTTTACTTAAATTGGATTATTCACCAATATTGAGAGGGGGGTGAATCAATATTGAGAACATTTTTCCATTTTAATCACAACATGTAAACATTACATCATCAATAATTCCATTAACTTGTGATTGCATTCAACATATCATAAACATATAACCATAAATGCATAGAAAAATTTAATTTTACATGGAAACCCAAATGGGAGAAAACCATGAAGCACTTTGTAATATATATATTCAATATTACAGTCACAGGAAGCACCAACTTCCAAGATTCTCTAGCACCAACTGGAAGGAGGCCCCAACCCCATATTTACAAGCTCTAACCTAAAGGAACCTATGACTCCCTGTATTATGTAGCTCCAACCAGAAGGAGGCTCCAACTCCCTTTTACAGGCTCCAACCTAAAGGGAGCTAAGACTCCCTATATTCTCCAACTCCAACTCGAAGGAGGCTCCAACCACCTAGTTTATAGGCTCCAACGTGAAGGAAGCTACGACTCTCTAGTTTTTCTTGAATATGTTGCATTTCAACTTTGAACTCTTGAATTGTTGTCTTGATGGCTTCCATGATTTGAGAGTGAATATCCATAGGAAACACCACATATAATATACCAAAATAAATCTCTTAAAATGATTTATCCAATGGAAATGATATAATACCAATTTGAGCACCCTATAAAAAGTTATAAACTCTGCAGTCCCGTCACCTTCATGAAAACCCCCCAAAAATGGATGATTTTAAATCAACGATAAATATGGAAGTTTATTGCAGTGTGCAACAAATCAAGGATGATCCAACTCAAATCAAGTTGGCATCGCTTCATCTTGCAGGCACAACACTCATTTGGTGACAGAGTAAGTTGCAAAATGGCACACAACAAGTTGGTAATGTATTTCCATCATGGTAAGATTTTGTTTTTGCACTTAGAGAGAAATTTTATCTTTTGGGTTATAAAGATAAGGCTATAATTGAATGGCAAGTTCTTAAACTAAAAAAGGGACAAACAATGCAAGAATACACAGATAAATTTTGTAAGATAGCATTAATGTTAAACATTCCATTACATACTCAAGAAACTCTTATGAATTATATAGGAGGTTTACCTGCACATATTCGTAACATTGTATTTATGTTTGGACCTACTAATATTAATAAGGTTTACGTTCAATAAACATACATTGAAGTAGGGAAAACATGAGTTGGTGTATCATGGGAATCGTCTTCAAGGAAAGAGGACAAAAGGAAGGGGAATGGCAAGAAATAAAACTCAACGACAAAAAAGGAAGAGAAGCTCTCTTGCAAGAATTGCAAGAAAGAAGGGCATGATGATGACCATTACTAGAAATTACATCCAGAGAAGAGACCAAAGGCATTCAAAGAAAGAAAAGGGAAGCAAACTGTTCCAATAGCACCACAACCAACAAACTTGGGATATGATTTAGGTGATGAGACTAAGATCACAACAGTTGGTTTGACAGGTAAAATTGGTGATGAATATGATTCTAGATGCAAGTTGTTTCACATAAGGGTGATAATGAAACATACCAAGATCGATACATTGATAGATAATGGATCTCAATCTAACTTGATTTCAAAGGAAGTGGTTAAAAAATTGGGATTAAACACTAAGATGCATCATAAACCTTACTCACTTAAATGGATAAGGAACAATCATAAATTGCACATAACAAAGCAATGCACTTTAATGTTTTCAATTTCATCAAAGTTTGTGCATTACGTAACGTGTGATGTGGTGCCACTCAATGAATGTGGAATGGTCTTAAGCAATCCTTATGTGTATGATCTCAAAGAAATATTCTACATGGAACAAAATCAATATCACTCAACTAAATAAGGAAATGAATATGTTGTACATACTGATCACTTAAAAGAAAATCAATCTCTACAAACAATGGAACAATTAAGGAAGGAATATTATGCAAGAAACACACCTATAATTGTGCCAAATCAAACAATTGATCTTAAGCATGAACATGAGATGGTTGTAGAATGGAAGTTCAATCACACTTTTCTTCAAGATAAGCTAATTTCATCCAAGTACTACAAACATATTATCTCATTTGTAGTCATATTTCTAATGTTATCGTGGCTAATGTTTTCAAAATGGATGGTAGTGGCTTCAGTAAGATATGAAAGAGTACAAGTGGCTAACACTATCCTGTCATTGGTCATGGTTGTTTTGCAATTGATCTTGATGAGACGTGCAAAAGACAGAGTTTGAAGACAAAGAACAAGTGGGGTGGCGTATCCTGCACTTGATGACTGGTTAATACCCTTTTGGATGACCAAAAGGTCGTAGTGGGGAGGCATGATTGAAAATGGATCCAGGAAGGCCTAAAAAATATATTTCTTTGAATCAGATGAAACCAGCACCATTGCATTCGTCTCTTTGTGTCGATTCATGCCATATAAGTTTTTGCGCAAATGGACATCATATGCGAAATATATCGCATTCTAATTGATTTCCCAAAAATGAAAAAAATCAACTCGTCAAAGTCAACAGGTCGTACTGCTGACGTCAGTAGTACGTCATGTGACATGAGCATGACATCATCATGTTGGCATGGAATCACCAAGAGGTAACACGTGTCACCCAAATTTGGCGTTTTCGGGATGAGTTGGCACGAGTACAGATTTGACAAGTGGCACTGTACGGATGACACATTGTAGTCTGTACATGACGTGGCCCAATGGTAGGCTGACACGTGGTAGTACGGATGATAGTTGGGTTGTACTAAATATGACGTAGGAGGGTGACTAGGCTGTACGGAAGTTGATGCGGCAAGGTGAATCGGTTGTACAGATGATGACATGGAAGCTGACTGGACATGTTGATTGTACACTGACTATATGGTACAGACGAATCACGAGGTGACATGTGGCCCAATCAAAGGGTTCCATACGACCAATGACAACAACCAAAATCCTATATTATACAAGGAACTTACGTCATTTTTGTGCACAAGCAATAGTTCTACTCTAGATGGTCCTCAGATGATGTGGTGCATTGATGGTGCATGGACGGTTTCTAGTTGTTGACTATGAAAAAGTAGTACAAGGTAATACAATATTATTAGACATAAACTGAAACTTGAATATTTATATATATAAACTAAGATTACATGTAAGCATTAAAATCTAATCAAAATATTAGTAAACTACTCAAACTAAAATTACGCTCAAGGTTTTATTCAATGACTTGTTTTAAGGTTGATTTGGGTGCAATATTCACTTACCAGATTTTTCTTACAAAAGTAAAGATTGCATTATCTAAACAAGCCGAATGATAATGAATGTTTTGGACAAAGTAGAGGCTTAGCTTATTAAAAATGGTGTCATAAAAGAAAAAAAAGTGTGTAATAAAATAAGACAATTTAGTTCATTAAAAGTTTTGTAATAAGATGATTTAGTTCATTAAAAGTTTTGTAATAAGATGAGAATGAGATATTAAAATAGTTTAAAATGATGATGCATGCCTTGTATGCACAAGAAGAAATTTAATTGATTAAAATCTTGATTTGGGACATACTTGTAGGCTGAATGTTTTATGTTTTAGAACTAAACCTTCTACATGAATAAAATTGGGAAGTTAACGGTACTGGGTGAAATTGACATGAAAGTAACTTTGCAATCGTCATTTAGTTAGATATTTTTTTTTTTTTGCAGATATCGATTTTGAATTTGTTAAGAGTTAGATTTCTTAGATTTTTGGTTTCTAAATAATATATAAGAGTTAGATTTCTTAGTTTTCTGGTTTCTAAATAATATAGGAAATTTAGAATTTTAGTATTTCATTGGACTGTGATTGTAAATAGTAGGGACAACATCGCTCATAATGTTGTAACTAGTTCAGAGACTGACAAAATAGATAATGTTGCAACTAGTTCAAAGGATGGACAAAATATAAAATAAAATCAAAAGAAAGATAAAAAAATAGGAAGATAATACCAGGGATACTTCTTGCAACCAAACATCTCTGGACGCGCATACTTTAGACTGTCTTCACCATGAAATCTATTTCAGATACCGTGTTAATTCCAATGGCACAACCCAAATGGGGATGACTAAATTAATTAGCAAAACGTAAGCTGAACAACATTGAAATGTTCAAGTTCGTTCAAGCAAGTGCAGGGAGTCTGGTCAAGATGTTCAAAGCCATAGAAATCCAAAGCTAGCGAGCCCTCTTCATAATGGAACACCTATCATTGCCAACATATTTCCAACATATTTCCAGCAAATGGAACACCTATGGTTGTGATCGATGCCAACATATTTCCAGCAAATGCTGAATTCAATATAAAGAAAGAGGCAGCATGGACAGTTTCAAATGCAATTTTTAGTGGAAGTGACGAACATATAAAGTATGAATTTCATCTTTCTTTGCATGTGTAATTTTTTGCATCCATTTTTTTGATGATTCTAGGTAGATAACATGAGTTTTATATACCTTGCCAGTCAAAGTTGCCCATGTGTAATTTTTTGAATCCATTTTTTTGATGATTCTAAGTGTCAAAGTTGCCCATGTGTAATTTTTTGAATCCATTTTTTTTTATGATTATAAGTAGATAACATGAGTTTTATATACCTTGCCAGTCAAGGTTGCCCCTTTGTGATATTCTAGTCTGCCAGAATCCAACAATTATAAGAGTCTGCCTTGAAGGTCTAGAAAACATATTAAGAGTCAGCCAGGCTGAAAAAACTGCAGGTCTCATCAATGTTAACGTATATGTGAGCCTAATTAAAGATGCTCAAGGCTTGATAAGATTGAGGGCTTGCAGTCTCATGAAAAGGAAGAGTTCTATGAAAAGGCAGTTAATATTTTTGAAAATTATTTAGCCAACTAAGATGAGGATGAAATGCTAGCCATGTTTGATAAACCTTGGATTGCTTTTGGTTTTTTTTAATAGATGAAATGCTAACCATGTTTGATACATCTTAGACTCTATTTTGGTTTTTCTATAGATAAGCAAATAGAAGTTCCACCTGTGATTTTAATTTCATGTAGAAAGAGATATGATCCTCTTATGTCTCTTATGTTATATATTGTAGGAAGAGTTTCTAATCAGTGAGAATATTATGGTCTGTAATTTTTTTATAAAACTACATAGCAGATAATTCAATAGACTATTGTAATTTAACCTGGTTTTTCCAAGATATTGTGTTCTACTTCTTTTCTCCTAAGACTTTCTACTTTTGTATAAATATAACTTTTGAATATTACACTCAAGTTCTCTGGATATGTGGTCATTTATTATTAGACATTATGTAAAAGTTAGTTTATTAATTACTCATTTATCATAGATTCTCTTCAATATAACTTTGGCTCATTATACAAAGTTTCCCATTAATACATGGGTATATAACTCGGGATTTAGCCATGTAGTGTTAATGCATTAAGTGAGAAGTTTGTCATTAGGAAAAGCTTTTCATCAACACTTGCGTAGATAATTAGGGATTTAGTCATGTAGTGTTAATTCATGAAGACATGTTAAATGAATGCTATTGAGTTATTATTTTTCATTCATGAAGGTGTGGTAAATAAAAGTAGAAATAAAACATATCGTATGATGATATTAATTGTCTAATTAATTGTTGAAACAATATTTACATACATTAACTCTAGCTCTCTCATTTTAATGTGCTAGTGAGCCCTTTTAGTGAGATAAATATTATTCTACCTTATAAATTTCATGATGATGAGTTTAATGAAATTTAACTTGCATTATAATGGGTTATATGTGTTGTGAATTCATGATATATAATATGTACTTGTTCATTGTAAATTCGAATGCCTCTCTCTTCTATTTAAACTTCTATGGTATCTTAATAAAATTTATGTTTCTTTATATAAAGTTATATGTGTTGAGTGTGAATGCATGATGTGTAACAATTTTGTTCATTCTTGTAAATGAGAATTATTATGTGTTGAATGCTTCTATTTAAATAGCTCATTGAATTTTATGTATGTCAATGGAATTTATGTTTCAATATAATGGGTTATATGTATTGAGTGTGAATGCATGAAGTATAATACAAGTTTGTTGTTCATCTTTCTTATTGGGAATAGTAATGTGTTTATTGTTTCTATTCAAACAACTCATTGAATTTTATGGTATGTTAATGAAATTTATGTTGCATTATAATGGCTATGTGTTGTGCATGAATGCATAAGTGTAACACATGTTTGTTGTTCATTCTTGTAAATGGTAATAAAAATGTGTTGATTATTTTTTTCTTAAATAATTAAACAATCACTACTTCTGCCTTAGGCCTAACCAAAACTTAAATTTCCAAATGACAACTTTCCCAAAGCTTGATGTTTTGGTCCTCTTCCCAAAAACATGCCATGTATCCAATTTTCCAAATCTAATTATGATATTTTACCTGAGGTAATTTTGTATGTTGCATGCTCTCTGAAATTCCATAGTATGAAGAAGTCCCATTATAGTGAAAATGTCAAATTGAGCTATTTCAAACTAATCCTAGACCATTCAAAAAACCTAACTTGCACATATCAGATCTCTAGCAAACTAAAATCTTATTTTTATGGCATGTACAACAATATCTCTCATCTATCTCTATGAAATATCAAGGTTTGAAACAACCAAGAAAATATGTTATAGCAAAAGTTAAAAGTTTACTTGTTTGGAACTGATTTCAAGAGCATTAGTAACCCTACTTTCATAGTATATTTCTCTGGAAAATTCTTACCACACCCCCACAAGCCCCCCCACACCCGGTCAAGAAATTGGATCCAAACATGGCTGAAATAAGACCTATGAATCAAGAAGATAATCAAGCTACACAACCAACAATTTTAATGTTAATATCTTCAAAGAATTTGGGCTCTTGAAGGTTTCTAGAGATCTTGGAGACACCATATTTGTTCCTATGGACAAGGTCTAGAACATTGGATCATATTAACACTTATTCTAGTAAGCATGGAAATAGGGATATGCTAGATCTACAAAAAAATTTGAGAAGGAATGAAGACTTTATTCAATATAATAGGAGTTAACTACTCTATGTGACTTCTAAATTCCATAAGAAGGAGCATCATTTCATTTCTCATGCAAATATCATGATTTTTTTGGTTCAACACAAGAAGAAGATTGACATATTTGAAGACAAAATTAATATGATTCAAAATATAGCTCTCATCCTCTATAAGGATACTACATCCACTACTTCAAACAACAAGTATTTGTAGAATTTGGTCCAAGATGAGATCAAAAAAGAGGAAATAGTCTGTCAACCAAAGGATCTAATGGAAATAAAGAATATATCTCCTCATATAGATGATGATCGAGAAGAAGTAGATATTATCCATTTTTTTCATTAATATTTATGTTATCCTATGTTGTTATGTTGCTAGGTATCTTTTTTAAGAAGGTCACAAGCAAGTCAACCTAAAATATATACTTCTTAGTATGCAGTAAGCTTATTTTTTAGCCTCTCAAAAGTTTTTTTGTATGTTGGGAAACCCTTGAACAACTCAATGTATATTTATTCTCGTCTTAGTTGTATTATTTTGATTATATATAATAGTATCTTTTTTCCAGTAAAAGGAAACATTGAGTTGCATTATTACTAGTGATATATTGTCCTATGTTTATTACAGGTAGCACATGGTTTATTCTGAATGCATCTTGAATTAAACTATGTCTTACCCTTTATCATGCACATGGTAAAGGGTAAAGTGTAAAGGTAACATTATAAATGAGACTCACCTTGCAAAGACACATTCAACATAACCCTTTTGGTTTTTATCTCTTGACATAGTTTAGAGAAAAACCACTCTTTTCCATTCTACTTACACTCTCAAGGGAAACATGACATGACATAATAGGATTCACTTAATTAATCCAAAGATGAAAATCATGATGAAAATAAGGGAAGTTTGTTTTATGTGTGTGGCACTATAAACTTGAAATTATAATAGGATAGGGTAGGATAGGATAACAAATTTTCTAATTATAGTAACATTTCTATGATGATATTTACGATGTATATAAATTTATTGTTCATACAAAATATACCATTGATGATGTAGATGACTTTATTGTTCATGTACACATGCACTTAACAAGAAATATGGAACCCAAAGGACAACTATGAAAGGTTAAGAAATAAATCATATTCACCCTACAACCATTCAATTTCCTTCCATCCCCAAACTAATGGGCATAGAAAGTTAGCCCAATGCAATGATTCATACCCTCAAAACTTAAAACTCCAATCATCCACATACATGATATCAAAGCCTTCCTTATGTTCAACACAACTATAACAAAACTCTCCAAATAATTTATTGGCAGTAAGCATTTAGAGGTGTGCTTGGGGTTCCATCATTCAATCCAATTGTTGTAGCTCTACTCATTGCATTGACAAATGAATATTACTTCCATGCTCCAAATAAGGAAGATAGAGAAACAAAATTTGTTTAATGAATCAAACACATACAACAACAAGTTCAACATATTTTTTACAAAGAAAATGCTAAGCACAAGCAACAACAAAATCAACATCAAGTTCCACACAAGTATTAGGCTAGTGACCAAATTTAGTCTCATATGTAGAAATATTGACTCAGAGGGATCCACAATTAGTTTAGAATACTTATATATGTGCCTTGTACTATCACAAAAGTTGTGGGTGAGAGTTATTTTGAAATGAATTTTCCACACTTTCTTGGCATATACATTGTGTTTAACATGGAGAATCTTTGGCCATAATTTCCAGCTCTATTAGAGACCTTAGAGGTGGTAGAGAAATTGGAAATTACAAAACTAAACCCTAACTAAATTTACTAAGTTATAGTGGATTTAATTATGGAAACCCAAATGAAGAGTACTTTTGAAGATGCATACAATTCTATCAATTTGTCAAAAGCAAGGAAACTTCTTCGCTAGAAGAAGTGGTTTTCAAATATTTTCATCCAATATAAATTATCCCATCTAGTACATGGATTTCATGAAATGTGGACCATTTGAAATCAAGATATATCTAGGTGGATGATCTGTAATACTCTATGAATATTCCACTCGAACAGTTTGTCACAACATATTTGATAAACAAAATTGAAATATACTCTATGAAGGTTAAAACTCCTTTAGATTTGAGAATATTTAGTTATTAAACTTATTCTTATGAAATAAATAGATAAAATATGGAAAATAGAGAACAATAAAATACAATCACACACCATCAACAAAATGACATAGATATTTTCTCTCGGGAACCCTTATAAGAGAAAACCTAGCTAGAAGGTGAGGCTACTCTGCTCTATTTTCTATGTTATGGAAATAATGCAAGTACAAAGAAGAAGGAACTCTTGATGGAGTTAATTGATACATTTTTCCTTTTAGGATGCTATGGAACATTAACCCCCTATGTTATGATCTCTAATTTCCCACTCCTAGTTGTTCTACTCTACTCGTAGTGGTGTGGTATTTAACATAACCTGATAGCCTTCTCATGGTGGATTTTTCACTTCATCAACACTAAATTGTAAGAGGGTTTTGAACCTTCTAGAATATTCTTGAAATTACATATGTGGCTAGACCCATATGCATGAGTAACATAGGATGATGTGGCATCCTCTCATATTATGGTGGTCAACACAGTATTACAGGAGGCATAACGTTTTCATACGAGCTCTAATTAACATGATTTTTACACCATTGCAAAGGTCCTTATGTGTAGAATATCATAATGGGGTCTTATCATATGATAAGAAAGTTTTAACCCACAAAAATGTTGTTTGACGCCTCCAAATTTCCCCGGAAGGTTTGGAACCCCAATTTTCCAAAATGGAACTTGGCACTAAAATTCACCTGCAAGTTGATTCCTCCAATTTTTTCTACTCTAAAACAATACTGATAGAATAAAAATAACATAATGATCCAATCCATATCATACCTCCCAATTCAAGGTAGAATTTTGTACCAAAAATCATTATTAAATGAGGTGAGGAAATTTTTCCTCTACCTTCTACCTCGAGTTCCACTTGGCTTTGCCTCAAAGTTGTACTTTAAACCAAATATTCCAAAGGTCATGATGCCCTTGTATTTTAGTTCTCGACCGCTTCTACAAAAATATGTCCTCTTCCAAATTTTCCTGAGCATCTGGTACTAAGTCCTGTATGGAAATTAGGAGCTACTCCTCCTCGTTATCCAACATGGAACGCTTATATATTTTGAGATTATCCACATTCACTACTGAGTAAATTCTCATGTATACAGGTAAACTCATTATATAGGAATTATCTCTCACCTTTTACAATGCCTCAAAAGGACCATACCATGGATCCTTGATATTCTTACACGGAGCCTTGATCTTGACCCTGTAGCCTTTCCTTATTTAACTATAATGATACTTCGTCTCCCACTCTAAATGTTCTCTCTATTTTTTGTTGGTCATATATAGCCTTGTGTTTTTCCTATGATTCTCTTGTAAATGAAAATGGATCTTCCCAATATTCTCAACAAATTTTATGATGTCCATGGATATCTAGTGAGGTACTCCCTCACTACTCTTTGTTTTCCGTATAAAACAACTAAGGGTGAACATGAAAAATGCCCAAAGAAAGTTTCCAAAGGTCACTTACCAATAGAAGTGTGGATTTCTTTGGTATAAGAGTATCGTATATAGATATGGTTTTCATCTCAAGTCTTTGGATTCTTTTGATTGTAACCACTCAAACATTGCATCAAAGTCTTGTTGACTACTTTCATCTACCTATATGTTTGTGAATGGAATGTTGTAGACCTCTTCAACTTAGTGTCAATATTCTCCCACAATATTGTCCAAAATGCACTAAGAAATATGGTATCCCTATCTAAGATGATGCTCCTTGGTATCCCAAATTGCACCTAGACCTGTTCAAAGAACAAGTTTGTTGCTTCATGTCCCTTGATGGTATTTTCACATAGCATGAGAATCCACATTTTTTTCAACATGTCAACTACCAGAAATAAATAATCATGTCCATTCTATGTCGTTGGTAAAACTTCCCCCAAATCAATGAAAATGCTTTCCCAAGATCGAGTGGGTACATGTAAGGGATGGTATAGACCTTTCTTCCTACTACTAGACTTGCTAGTAAAACAAAGTATACATCCTTTAATATAGTGTGCTACATATTCTTGCATTATGGGATAGTACACATATCTTTGGAAATTGGCAAGTGTCTTACCAACACCAAAATTTCCAGCAACCCAGGAGGTGTGAGAGTCTCTGATAAGTTGCATGTGTTCACCTTTATTGACATAGAGCTTGTCGAGCTTGTAGAGTAAACCATTATGGAAATGATATTCGTCCTTTATGTCACCTTCTTCTATATGAATTTGTCCTTGTAGCTATTGAAACACCTCCTTGAAGTCCTCATCTTATGTGGATGCCTCTTTGTATGCATCATGGGTAAAAGTATCCATGTGCACCAGAGTTCCCAAATCTATAATATTGTATGTGGTTTTCCATGAAATCATGTTTTCCAACTTTCTTTTTCTTCCCTTCTTATACTTGATGACCAAATTAAATTGTTGTAAAAACCTCATCCACTTGTAATGATTGGTTTGTTGTATCTTAATCTAGACCTCCAAATATTGCAGTGGCTAGTGATATGTGTGGACGATGGTCTCCTTTCCCATCAGATAGTGCTTCGACTTTTTGGGATATTTTACCAAGGCATAAAGCTCGTTGTCGTAGGTAGGGTAGTTGAGAACTAACCCATGGAATACTTCAGAATGGTAGTTGATGGGTCTTCCTCCCTACATCACTATTGCTCCCATGGCATACCTACTTGTATATGTCTCTGCTTCAAAGGTCTTCTGCAAGTTTGGTAGTGAAAGCATTGGTAATTGAATGATCTTTATTTTCATCTCATCAAAGGCCTTCTATTGATTCTTTCCCACTGGAAAATCTTACCAATGGTTCTTATGGAGCGGAGTGGTGCAACTACCACTAAAAATGAAGCTATAAACTTATGCAAGTATTGTGTTGCCCCAAAAAAACTCCTAAATTTAATGATATTTGTAGGAAAACAACATTTTATGATAGCCTCCATCTTTGTGTGATCTATCTTGAGCTTCTCTCCACTGGTCACATACCCCAAATACACCAAATATTGCTAAGCAAACTCACATTTCATACAATTGGGAAACATTTAGTGATTCTTTAGGGTCTCTAACACTTATGTAATATGTGATATGTGATCCTCCTAGGTAGCACTATAAACCAGTATATCATTGAAATAAAAAATAACAAATGAATATAGAGAAGGGTGTAAAATATCATTCATTAGTCTCATAATTGTAGTTGATGCATTGCATAAACCTAATGGCATAACCAGCCACCCATACAATGCTTGCCTTGTCTTGAAGGGAGTCTTCTAGGTATCTTGTTATTTGAATCGTATTCGGTGATATCATGATTTCAAATCCATCTTACTGATGTGTAGACTAGTGTAGTTGATTTCGAGATAATATGTAAGGTACCAGATCTATTATAATAGCATGAAACAAAAATATTGCATAGAATAACATTGGAACAACACAACAGTTGAAACCACAACACCAAATAATACCTTTATTGATAGGAAACAATGTTCACTTTCCTCTTTGAGGGGAAAACCTCCAACAAAGCAACTCTATGTTACAATAATTCTCAAGAAAAAACTTTTCATACCCTCTTCTCCTATTTATATTAAATATGTCTATCCAAAAGAACAATCTAGAGGAAGATCCTTCTAGAAGCGGAAGCTTATATTAGGTATTCTTACATTTGACTTATTCTTCCTTATTGTTAGGACTTATTAATATTGTTCTTTATTACATGGAAATATATTATTCTACCTACATGATGGGTTAGGGAGGTTAGGTCCCTTATAGGCCCTCCCCCTTAAAAACAACCTTGTCCTCAAGTCTTGAGATGAGGAAATTGCTACAGAATGGTAGCTGGCTCCCAAGTGGCATATGTTGGATTTGTATCTTTATAATGGAATAACACTTCCTTGATGGTGCATTGACAAATACGACGCTCACGCTAGTCCAAAATGGATTGTGGTTGCAACCAAATGGAGCCTTATTCATATAATTCAAGAAGGTTGGTTTGAGTTTGAGAATTAGTTTGAATCACCTTCTTTAAGAAGGAGACAGAAAATGAGGATGGAGCTTAGAATTAATGGGAAAAGGTAACGTGTAGGCCACTTGTCCCACACACTTGAGAACTGTATAAGGACCATAAAATTTGGGCGCCAATTTATGACAATGGTCGGCCTTGAGTGAAGTTTGTTTATAAGGTTGTAGTCGAAGAAACACTCAATGGCCTTCAAAAAATTGACGTTCAGAGCGACCTTGATCTTCTTGTTGCTTCATGTGATTTTGATCCATGACTAAATTATCTTTGAGGGTACATAGAATAGCCTCTCGAACTGTAAGTTTTTGGTCAACTTCTTGGACCTTCAAGATACCTAACATGTATGAGAGAATTGAAGGTGGTTTTCGTCCATATACTGCTTCAAAAGGAGTCATGTGTGTAGTTCTATGGTAAGAAGTGTCGTACCACCATTTATTTAGTGGTAACCATTGAAACCACTGATTTTTCCTTTCATATGAAAAACACCTCAAATATGTCTCCAAACACTTGTTGACAACTTTTGTTTGACCATGATTTTGGGGATGATGGGTTGTGCTAAGATGCAATTGGGTTCCCTATAGCCTGAAAATTTATTACCAAACATTGTTGGTGAAAGTGGGATCTCAATCAGAAACAATGGAATGATGAATTCCATGAAGATTGAAGACATGGTCCATGAAAAATTGATCCATAGTGGAGGCAGTAAATGGGTGTTGAAGAGCACATAAATGAGCATACTTGGAAAGACGATAAATGACCACCATGATGACTGAATTATTTCCTGATTTAGCTATTACCACAATAAAATCCATAGATATGTCCCTCCAAATAGCGAGTGGAATCGGAAGCGGTTGTAGTGTACTATGAGCTTTGATTGTTTTTCCCTTGTTGCATTGACAAACATCACATTCTTCCACAAAAATGCAAATGTCATGTTTCACACCATCCCAAAAAAATAACATTTGACCCGATCATAGGTTTTGGTAAACCCTGAGTGCCCAGTTGTGGGTGTATCATGAAGTCATAGGTTTTGGTAAACCCTGAGTGCCCAGTTGTGGGTGTATCATGAAGCTCAGAAAGAACTATGGATTTAAGTTGTGACTATTTAATTAAATACAAACAACCTTTGTAGCAAAGCTCATCATTATGCCAAGAGTAATTGGGGTAAACAAGAGAATTGGATTGCAATTGTTGGATATTGATATGTATATGTTAACCTTGTACAATTATTTACTACTAACGTATTTTCAATCAAAGAATAGAAAATATACAATGGAAAATACACACATTACACAAATATTTTTCCCCTAGAAACCCAAACCGGGAAAACAATCATATTTTATATTCATTCACACATACATTGTTTACAATAAAATATACATATAGGATCCAGTGGAATCCAAAACCCTAATCCAATGACCTAGATTAGCCAACAATCCTAATTCCTTAACCGGAAATAGAAAAACCATCGAAAAAAGACCATGTTTCGAAAAACCGCCCAAAAATGGACATGAAAATTGAGGAAAACGTTTTTCGGGGTTTCTTCCCCCAAACCTCATCATAGGGGGGATATGCCCCCCTTTACCCCCCTTTAATCCCCTGCACACCTGGAGCAACGTAGACACTAGTTCTAGTCATGCAAAGAATATAACACATATCCAACATTCTCTGACTTGTTGTTTTCTTTGCATACAGGGGATTACAGGGTTACATAGTCAACAATCTAGGGAACAAATTACCATAGATACTCTACACCAAAATAAATTCTCAGTGCTCACATTTTTTGTTAATGAATCTACAACATTATTCAAAGTATCCACCTTCGTCGACAACACCTTCTTTTCTTTAACCATGTCTCTCACAAAGTGATAATGAACATCAATATGCTTTGTATTTGAATGATAAGTTGGGTTCTTCACCATAAAAATTGCACTTTGACTTCCACACTCTATCCTTACAACTTGTTTTAACAACCCAATACCTGAACACAATATTTGTAACCATATTTCTTCCTTGCTTGCATGAGTGGTTTTCATGTATTCAGATTTTGCAGTTAAACTTTCCACTACAGATTGTCTTTTTCTCATCCAACTGATTGCTCCTCTAAATAAGTTTAACACATACCCTCTTCTCGATATTCTATGTTGGAACTATTTTTACAGGCAGCATAGACTTGTCATTGATGGCAAG